>BSBK01002256.1:1460000-1647500 GCA_027943335.1 Chamaecyparis obtusa
AACCATTTTCATCACTTAGTGATATCCTTGAGTAGAACAAGAACATGGTGACAAATAAATCAATAAAAGATAAAACTTAATAAACCAAGCAATCCAACAATTTTATTCTTATTATCAAATTTGATTATTTTTTGTTTAAAAGGAGGATCGCGATGTCTAGTTTCAAGAATGACGTACCCCTATAAGATAGATACCATCTAGTTTTGAGCGAACTATACCTTTTTTAAGACTGATGATGGTTGATGAAGGATTGATGATAATGATATATTGATATGACAACTTTGGTATGCCTGATTGATGACTCAATCAGGTGGTTTGTTTATTGTTGTATGATTCTTAAAGTGTAGAGTTTGATGTCTCCTAAATGTGCTAGATGTTTTCCTTATCACAATGGACTATTATTGATGAATACAAAAAATGATTTAATGAAATGAAATTAGTGTTACAAAAATGTCATTCTTGCTTTAGATTTTAAATTTTTTATTTTTTTTTGGATTTTTAAGATTTAAAATAAAATTTATATTTTTTAAGGACATTTATTAATTTTAAAGATTTTTTAAGGATTTTATTAATTTTGAATATTTTTTCGCAATATAAAAAATATGTACATGCAATACCCTCCAATTTGTTAATGAAAGATACCCCATCTGTTAACCATGCTTCAAGTTTTGTCCTCAACTAAATTATAGGCCATATACAAGGACCAAATGCTAGCATTGTTGATGTCTGCAAAAGATGAAGTTTGAAAAGGGATGATGCTAAACATCGATATGTCATGGGTCATAAGAGGACAATCGAGTCAAAAGAGGGAATGGACGAGATGGATGATGGGTGTATGTATTAAAGTTGGATAATGGAATGGATGAGAGATATGTAATAAAATGGGTGAAGAGTTCACTAATGGGATAGAAAATCAGATAGATAAAGGAGCAATGAGCACTACACATGGTGCCTATTTTCTAGGTTTTCACCACAAAACTTACCCCAAGCACTTATTTTCTAGGTTTTCATCAAAGATTGTGTTTTGGTTAGTATTGTTGGAGGTTAATGTTATTGGTAGGATTTTATAGTGAATATACCTCTAGTGTCACCAATTGATATGCCTATGACCAATAATTTTAGTGACAATAAAGGGCCCTAACTAGTTAGATTCAAACTTTCCTAGCTTTCTCTATCTTGCCGATTCTTGGGATTTGCTCAAAGGACCAAGTCTCCAACCTCAAATTACAAACCTTTGACCTTATTTTTATTATATCATTAGAGTATATTTTGATATGCCTACAAATGAGTTAGTACAACCTATCATCTCTCATCTAACATTTCTAGCTCATGTAATTTGGACAATCTATAATGTTCTTTGTCAATCAAATGGTGCAAAGAAACTATTCATGATGGTATCTCCACATCAATAGGAAGTACTACCTCAACACCATAAACCAATTAGTAAGGAGTAACACCTATAGGCATGCATATGCTAGTACAATACACCCATGAGGAAAGATTTAAATGAAAATTTTCCTAGATATTCCTCATCTTTCCTTATGTAATGCACTTCCAAAAGCTTTGAAGTGTTGAAATATAGGAGCTATCCATTTCCATAACTCATATAATATTTTATTATCATTTACTCTAATTTGTGTTTATTCTTGAGATATAAATTTTTGTGTTAAAACCATCAAGTTCAAAAAAGTGTCAACTATATTTGATTCATTTAACATGGGTTTGGCCATTTGTTGGATAATTATATTCATCCTTTTTCACAACTCCAAACTATTGTAGAGATCTTACAATTGAATATTGTCTTTTTACCCCATGTGATTCAGAGAACTCTTCAAATTATTTTGAAGAGACTTCTCCTCCTTTATCTAATCTAATAATTTTAATATATAAGAATTTATCTTTGTATGTTCTTTGTTTGAGTTGGACCAAAAATATCCATGTGTATGAGATCTAATGGTTTTGACGTCGAATTCTCCTTTGATTTGAAACTTACTCTAGTTTTCTTCCCAAGTTGACATTTCTTGCAAGTGATATTTATGATCTTTGAAATCTTTGGGAAGTCTCTCATCACCTCCTTACGGTTGATCTTGACAAGATTATCAAAGTTGAGATGGCCCAATCTTCTATAACACAACTAACTCTCATATTTGTTCTGATGTAAAATCATCTCTATTGATTTCTTTTAGGATGTAAAGATTATTGGATGTTATATAAAAATCTACTATCAATATTTCATCTTTCTTCAATTTCACATCCTTTGGGAAGAAATTTAATTGTGTGCCCTTGATCACATAACTGATATACACTTAGGATATTTTCTTTTAATGATTTAACATAAACTACATTGTCACTAATTTTTTCCATGGTCTAGACTAAGAGTCCATTTTCCTTTTTTTTGCATGTAAATTTATTTGAAAAAACATAGGATTCTCTGTTTCCCCCTTCTCCTACTTCTTCTTTTTCCAAATCTTAGTTGACTCTTCCTTACTTTTCTTAAGGATATTCTCCTTATCTTATCTTATTTTATCTATTAGGCTCAACAAAAATGATTCTATGAAAATTCATTGTATGCCTAGAGTTGTTGCACTTGTAACACATTAGATTGTGATTCATTAGAGGAGAAAATTTTATAATTTCTTTTGGGCAAACTAGGATTATTTATTTCAAAAATTCTACAATTCATTTTGTATAATTCCCTATATCTAATTGTGATCATTACCTATGTAGCCTATAGACTCAGAGATAATTTATCTAATTGAGCAACCTCTCATTAATATTGGAGATTTTTAATTGTCAACTAAAGGTTTTGAACTTTAAAAAGACCAACACAATGTATGCATCACGTTATTACTTAGGTTTCCACCTATTCTATTGAAAAGTAAATTATAAGAAAAGAGCTATTCATTAATTCAAACATAACTATAATAAACAAATTAATATAAACTATTATTATAGAATGAATTACCTAACTTATGACCAAGTGCAATAATAGATAACAACTTAAGGATATTAAAATCATTATGCTAAGATTGAATTGGATTCACTATTCTATTAACTCATTGGAACTTATCAATCTACAAAAATAACATATAGTTTGGTAGTGTTGTTCAACGTCATCAAGTTAATAACCACAAACTAAATTTACTACTCTACTAACATAAAACAAAAATTAAGTGTACCTCAAGTATCCCCCCTAAGTACACTTTACTCATATCAATAGAAAATAGGAATAAAAATAGTGCTTAGTATATTCATGGATGCAAGATAACACCAATTAAAATAAGAGATATATTCAGCTACAATATAAATATATTCAAAATAGTATTAACCATTATAAGAACATAAAGCTTCATTATATAGATCTCATGATAGTATACATCATTCAAATACCCAGGAAAGTAACTCCTTAGTTATAGGAAAGATATTTAATAAACCATAAAGATCAACAACCATAAGATAAAATCCTATTATGACTATATAACTCTAATAGTTAAAACATAATTGCCATCTCATATACATGATAACAAGAGAAAAAATTTAGTTTTTTTATAAATGGAAAACTTCAATTGAATATGTATTTTCCATCCTCATTTCTTGTCAAGTTAGTAGGAATGCCTCACTTCATTGTACTGGTTCAACTCTACTTCCTCACATGGTTGAAGAGCTTTTGAAAGTTTGAAGCCGCAAGAGACAAAATAATTTACTATGTTCAAATGTTGTGAAAGTCAATTAGTATGCAAATAACCACATTTAACACATCTACACATATTATTATCACATTTATTCCCTCAATTGGCCAAATAATCATACTATCACATTATATATAAGAATGAAAGTATATCATACATGTCTTTATAAGCTTCACAAGCTTCTTGAATTCATGCCTTTTATTTTGAGATCCTTTTCATTGTAGCAATAATGAAGTTCTTCCTCAAGATATACATAGTATTCTTCATTACATATGTCCTCTTCTCCTTCATATTTGTCTTTATCATTTTCAACACCCATCAACATGAAGACTCTTTCTTATCCATCACTACTTAAAATTCTTCGCTACTTTTTTCCAATGAACTATTGCTCCTATTTGAAATAAAACTCTTCTTGTATTTTTCAGAGTGCTTCTTATTGTAGCCCTTCTTTTGATGATTCCTTTTAACCTTCTTTATGTGATTGTCCTTTTCATCCTTTCAACTTTCATTTTTATCTTGTGGACATTTGGAAGAAAAGTGCCCAATTTGTCTATAATTAAAATATCTAAATGAAACTTTCCTTTATATTTTGCAGATGCTTTCTTTGGCTTCCTTATGAAGAAAATTTCTTCTTAATTTGTTTCAGTTCATGAACATTTTATTAGTTCATATTTTTTTCCTTTTACCTTTCTATATGCTTCAAAGTGTTCCTCCTTTTGTTATGATTTATCTTCAATCCTTATTTCATAGGTGATGAGGATCCTATGCAATTTGTCCTTTGTTAATTTATCTATATCTTTCAACTCTTTAATCCTTGATACTTTGGAGTCCAATCTTAAGATAAAGGATGCTAGAATATTTTGAATAACCATGACTTCCTAAACTTCTTCACCAAGTTCTTTGACTGTACTTCCAATATCGTCAACACAAAGCAAATAAGGAACTATTTTTCCTCTTCTTCCATTTTGAGACTTCCAAATTTCCTTTAGCGAGTTTGAAGCTTCACCTTCTTTAATTTATCATCTCCTTCCTATATGCTTCTTAATGTATTACAAAAAATATTTTTTGACTTGCTGTTGGTAGTTTTCTTGAGGTAAAATTTCTTGGGTATGGTCCTATGGTTTTATTTATTTTTTCCCTACGGTTCTCTATTTATTTTCCTTGAATATCTTTAAAACCCTAGTTGCACTCATTAACATTGTGTTTCACCATTACTTTTTGTAACTTATGTAAAGGGTTGTTTTTGTAGAAGGGGAGTCAGAACCATTTAAGTCTTAAAATTTTCCATATCTAAGGTTTTCCCCTTGATATTATTTCCCTAGGTCGTACGCCTTTATACTAATTTGGTTTATCTTTATCTTTATCTTTGAGCTCTATGTTTTATATTTTCAAAGTGCAAGCCACATATCATACTCTCATCTTCGAGCCTGATGATGTCACCAAAAGTTTCAAGCTAACTAAGGGACTGTGAATGGCTGCCACCTGTCCCCTTTTCATGGGACCAGGTTTCATGTCCTTTCTCTTTAGGCAATCATCTAGGTTAATTCTTGTTTTACTCATTGCCCTACCTTTAAGTACATTTCAATTTTGAACAAAGATTATTTGTTCTATCAGAATAGTTGCATGATGGTTATGATCCTTTGGTGTTTTTGACTGATTAAAATTTGAGTTTGATCAATGGTTGGTGTGTTTCCATAATCTAAAGTGATTGATTGTTATTTACCATGGGAACATAAGATTGTGCCATGCGTCTGAGACTAGTGACTATTTGTGAGGTGGGACCATGACATGTGACATGTGGCACAGATTGATTGGTTGATTTTACTAAGAAAATTTGGTAATAGAGTTGTTGGTAACAATAAAGATGAAATGTTGTGAAAATAAAGTGCTAATATTTTAGCATGTGTAAAATCAGTAGAAATATTTTAACTCCAATATAAAGTTTCTCAGAGGTTAGTATCCCCCGATCTTCCATGCCAGTTATTTTCCCATGGAGATCAATGGTTGTTGTGTCCCTGTGAACCAAAGTGATTGGTTCTTATTTATCATGGTATCACTTGATGATGACACATGTCTTTCCCCACTAAGATAAATTGACATTTGGACCTCTTTCTACCATCTGATGGATCTTAGATGGTGAAGATCAATGGCTATAGTTTAAATTTGTAGAAAGTTTCTTTTATGAGCCTTTGGTTCACTCATATGAATTTAATGGCTGACACGACAATAATAATGAGCATAAAGAGGAGTTGAACTATTAATTTTCTTCATTCTTCCTACTCCAAGAATTGTAGAGTAATATGTAGTTGGTGGGTGATCTGAGGAAGTTTCTTGATGATAAATTTGAGTAAAGAATTGTGCAAAGAGCTATAAGTTATCCTTGTTCTTATGAGATTTTTTAATTTCTAAAGTATTTTCTACAAATTTCTTGTGGGATTTCCTTTTTTTGAAAGGGCCATTAGTCTTTTATTATTGAGAATGGTCTTTCTATTTAGATAAGTAAAATCCCTAGTTTCCAAGGGTTTTAGTTGCACACCCTAGTTCTCAAAATGCCACAAGCTAGAGAGCATTTAGGGAAGTTAGGGGATCTTGAGAGAAATCTCTATGATGAATTCTTCGACCAACTAAAACCCTCTACAAATAACAAGTTTTCATGTACTAGATTGGTCAAGGGAAAGAAAATTGATGAGTAATTGTATGATGTGTTTGGGCATATAGAGGATGCTCGACTACAAATTTTAGGGTTAGATTTGTTTAGATAGTACTATGGTCAAGGCAATCTTCCAAATCCTAAATCAAATGCTTGGCAGTTTGACCTGGGTAAATTAGTTGTTCCAAATGTGTTTTTGGATGTGGACCTTCTCCTAACAACTACAAACATATGTGATCTAGTGGCTAGAGTGGTTAGGGATATCTGTGGAGAAGTTTTTCTCACTATAAGTGGAGATGAAATTAGGGAGGCGTTTAACACCAGTGAATTATCTGCTAATTTGATGGACATAAATTTAAAAAGTTTCCTAGCCCAATATATTAGAACTAGATAAATGGTTAGGGGGAAGCTTCTTCCCACTCATTTTTCCAAGGTGCAATCAGTAAATTATTTTATAGGGGAATCCACTTAAGAACCCTTCACTATGGAGGCCTTTTCCAACCACTTTCAAGACACATATTAGTCACTATGTCAGCTATTGGGGAAGCATAGTGGACATAGTATACCTCTTGAGATCATGTATATGGCTATTCAAATTCAACATCCTAATTTTGTTTCAATATATGACTACCTGATTTGTATGGAAGGAAAGATCCATACTAGTTTTATAGATTTAAAGAAGAAAGGTAGTGAGATGTTTTATTGGTTCTCCTTTTTGATACACATGTTTCCTTTCAAAAATGCAGATTATTTACAATAATATACAAGGCTGAATAGGGATATAGATGGGGAACCTATGCCTATACAAACATGTACCACATTGATATCCAAGGATTGGGAGGGATCCAATTATGTCCTCTTTGATAATAAATTTGTATCTATGTTGTGGGCTCGATTAGTTGTAAATGTTTTTAGGATCCCTTCTAAATTATTAAATATTTTGAGGCCAAAGGAAACAAGATCTGATTTGAATATTGAAAATAATTAGGGGGTGCAATTCCATATCATGTTATCACTGTAATTAGAGTATATGGTTTTAGGGTCCATCATATTGTGCTTCCTTACCATGTGACTTTGAGATTAGGCTTTCTTGAAATCATAAGATAGATTGGTTCAACTCAGGATAATAAATTGTTAGGAAAGGGTAAGGGCACCCTATTTCCAGATTCTAATTTCTTCCACCATTTTTTAGTTACAAAAATGGGATGGGTACACTTAATAAATTTTTTGCAGCCTTACAATTTGGGGGTAAGTGTTTCAAGGAATAGTGACTCAGAGAGTTTCCATAATTTGTTCAGGAAAAGAATTAGGATCAAGGAAATCCCTCATGAGTTACATTTCCTAGAGGATTGTATAAGAAATATCTACGATGAAGAATTATAGGAAGGAAATAAGAAAAAGTGGATGGATTTTAAAGAAGAGTGTGATGAGATCAGAAAGTCAGAGCCAAATTATGATCCTCTTAGGGCTTTGACTCCTTTTTCTATAAAGATGTTGACTTTGTTCAATTTCTTTAATGACATCTATGCCAATTTGAGGAAGAAGTGAGGAAGAAAGGGAGATTTCAAATTGGTGTACCCTTTTGAAGGAGTTCTAGAAAAACATGTTGAGGCTAATATTTAAGAAGATACACCTAATTTGGTTTCTTCCCCTTCAATAGAAAAGGTTTATAATAGGTTTAGGAGTGAGCAGGTTAGTGATTCAGACCCCGAGGAGGAGATAAAGAGGAAAAGAAGAAATTATATTATGACTAGTAGAAGGTCATTTCCCTCCTCTTATGTTGTTGAAGAGAATTAGTATCATTGAGCCTCATGATTCCCCAAGGAGAGACCCTTCCCCACATTATTCAAGACCACCATCACCCCCTACATAGATTATCCTAGAGAAAAATTTTGTTTCCAAGTCAGGAGAGGGAAAAATAAAGGGCAAGGATAGTAAGTCTATCCCGCTTGTGGAGTTGTCTAGTGATAGTGGTTCAAATAGTGCTGATGAGGTAGACATTATTATGGTCCTAGAGATAAATTTTTAGGTTGGTATTCTACTACTACCCATTTCATCCATCCCAGATTTCACTTCTTTGGAGATACACGACGGAGTCTATAGGGACTTGAGAAGGGATGCTTGCATAGAATTTCTAAATGATGAGGGGGTTTTCAAGATAGAGAAAGAAATTGTAAATGAGGTACAATTAGAGATGTATCATGAATTCCAATCCTTGACACTAGAAGAAGGAAAAATGATTATACATGAGGCTAGTGTATTAATTCCACCAGAGTGGGATATTGTTGATTTTATGGAATTTAATGTTGTAAGAAGAAATATGAGTCTGCATGGTGTGAAAGAAGAATAGGTTGAGATGGCTTTGAAAGGAACTTATGACAGTAAATATTATGCTACCCTAGATATCTATTCTCTCACACCTATAACAAAGAGAATGGATATATCTGATATCAATCCTAGAATAAAGGGAAGTGTAATTTTATAGAGGGTTGTATAGGTGCTAATCTAGAAACAAAAAATGTAGTGTAATATGATATAAAATATAAAAAGTGTGCAGAGCTAGAAACAAAAAATGTAGTATTGGCACAAAACATTAAGGACTTAGAAGAAACTGTATAGTAAAATATTCCAAAATCATCCACATCATCTAGGACATGGCTGCTAGCTATGATATTAGATATGATAGATAGTAAAACTTCTTCACCTCCTTTTGCATAGAATGTTCTTGAAGAGAAATAAAACTCAGTTAAGCTTACCAGAGCTCAACTTTACTAAAGAATTCATGAGTTGGAGAAATAATTAGTTAAGGATCAAGATAATTTTGAGAGGAAAAAGAAAGACATGGTGCAAATATTTTTGTATCTCTTGAATGAAAAGTCTGATGAGAACTTAGTTGGCATTCATGCTGGCTACATATTGCTTTTTGAAGCAATTCATAATTTTCATAAGGATAAATAAGTGACAAGGCCACTATATGATAGATGGATCCATATGATAGAAACAATGAGGATGGTAAGTTTGGGATCTAAGTGTTACAAGAAAAGTCCTTTGAAAATCCAGCCCACTTTTGATTTTGTAAAGACCCTACAAATTTTTTGATGTTGCCGGATCATATTGAAGAAATGATTAGGGAGTTACAAAGAAATTTTAATGAAATGAAGGAGACTCTCCTAACTTCAATTTTGGACAAGGATAGAAAAGTAAAAGCACTGCAGACGTGGAAGTATGAAGGTAAGACAAACTTAGAGGCTGCAATAGAAGAGATTTGTGATGACATGGACATGGGAATGTTAGAGGAGTGTATGGACAAAATTATTGCCACAAGACTTTTCTGTGACAATTTTGAAAAGGAGGTAAATAAATGCACCATCAGATACACTCCATTCAAAAGAAAGCTAGATGAAGTGATGAGTTTTGATTGGAATGCAAAGCAAGAATAAAATGAATGGGTGTCAATGTGTGTCAAAGAGTAAATTAATATGTCATATTGACAAATTTTTCTTGTACCACATCATCTTTAAAAGTTATTCCATACCTACATTTTCTATAGGAACTCATGAGCTTGGTTAACAAAGTCTTCACCAACATGACATGCTCAAAGATATGAGAAGATAACACTTTTATGGAAGTTATTTTTCCTCTGCCCAAGATTGAAAATCTTGACTAATTGTCATATGTAGCCTATAATTTGTTTCTACCCTTGTTCCTTTAAAAGGGTAATCAAGGGCATGAGATAGAGGCCAATTATTGAGGTTTCTACTGAGTTTCGAGTTTTTCAGACCACATTTTTATGTGTATGTATTGAAAAATTAGGGCAATAGAGAAGATAGCTAGTGCATCTTATTTTAGGTCCCATGTCTTTTGAACATAATTTGATATTGTATCACAAATATATCTATATTTAATTAAATTTCAGAAGAACTTTCTAGTTCATTTCCTCTTTTATTGCAAACTTTATGTGTTTTGATGTGATTAGATCAAAGATCTTATTATTTTATTACATTTTTATGATGTATGTGGTGGGTTCATGCTTTAATTTAAAGAATTGATTAAAATTCTTAAATTTTCAATTAAAAATACATAAGGTTTAGTATTTAGGATTGTGATAAGTAGGATTGATTATAGAATCACATATTAACACTTTATAATGAAAATGTTTTATAGATCAAATAGCTATAATTCTGGAACTTATGATATGATGATTTGTGTCTGAATGACTCATTTACCAATGAAGTGGAACTGGTCCAAGCTAAGGTTTTTATGTTCTGCTCACTTGAAAATTAAATTTGAAGATCAAAAGTTTTTTTCCTAACCTTTCTCATTCTCTATGCAGGTTGATGTTCAATGGGTGATTAGTCTTCATCTAGAGTATCTCCCTATCATGTTTTGATGCCTTAATGTGAAATATCTATTTGGAAAATACCATATTATAAATTTAGAAAGTGTGTATTAAAAGGGCATTGAGGTTTACCTGCCTTGGTTTTGTAGAGCCTAAAGTGCAGAAGGATTTCTATCTTTTTATTTGGTCCAGTTCTCTTAGGAATTTTCTACTTGGAGTTGGATTCTCCATATAATTTTTTGAAGGGTACTGATAACTACTTTGTAGTGTAAACCCTGTCAAATGAGGAACCAACAAAATGGTGACTCTTCTAGATATTAGAGATATAAAAGTCCTATTGAACTTATCTTAAGATCTCTTGTGTTTGGCATATCAAATTATTTTCAGTTGTTTTCAACCCTACCCATCTAAGTCACCAACAAAGTGGTGAATCCACTGGGGAAAGTTGCATGGAATTTCATCCACAATAGGTTTGATTAGAGCTTGCTTATTTTGTGAAGAAATTGTATTAGTTAATTTTATCTATTGGGAAATTTATAGAGAGATTATGTTTGGTTGCAATTTTTGTGGTTGAAACATTAGGTTTGAAATATTCATGTCCTTCTATTCTAAATTGTTAATATCAGTTTTATAAAAAACATTTACACCATATTAACCCAAAAAAAATAATCTGGCTGGCGACTCAAAGGTCACACCAGTGCATACGATTGAATCATTTCTATAATTAATCACAAAGTGAATAAACAAAGGAATACAAGGGAATTTATGAAGCATCATCCCAAGGTCACTCTAGAGGGTGAACATCCAAGGGGTTTAGAGAAAAGATGGACCAAAAAAGATGAAGAATCTAACAATGCTCCTACATCCTAGAGACCAAAATATGCAAATTTAGGTAAGTCTTTACATCCAATCCCTAAGAGAAATGAAACCTTTTCTAAAAGTTCAGAGTCTAGTAGTCTAGGGTTCTTTGATGATTTATTTAATACACCCATACATGAAGAGGTATTGCAACATGACAAAGGAATTACTCAAGTCTACTGAGAAGAGAAGAGATAGGAGTAGTAGTTGAGGTAATCAGGTAGGATATGTATCGATAGGCCTCCTCCTCCACCTCTTCCTATTGAATACCCTTATGTGAGATTCAGGAATCAAAGGGATGTAAATTTGTTTGATCTAGATGATTGTTCTATTTCTATTTTTACCTTACCAAATCCTAATGAGTTATTTGGAGATGTTGATGCCCTTAGAAGGGAGTTACAAGAGAAAATGGAAATAAAACAATGCAAAGAAAAAGAAAGGGAAGAAGAAGTTATAAGTGCTCTTTGAGAAATAGATAATCTACTAAAGAGAGTAGCAGAGTTGAAAATTATGAATCAATGATCTATTACAAGTCCCAAGGGTTTAAACAAGGATGTGTTAGGAGATATGAAAACATTAAGAAATGAATTCCAAGAGAGAGAAAACATATGTAGAAAAGAGTTTGAGAAAGAGAACCTTGTTTTGAGGGCTTTCTTTGATTGGGAAAAGGAAAAATTTCCAAAACCTAGTATTTCTAATCAAGGAAAACCTATGGCACATACTACTAAGGTTGATTCGGACAAAGGAAAACAAAAAGGTCATTTGTATTCAGATTAATGATCCCACAGGCCAAGTAAAAATACCTCAAATCTTGTCAAAAGTTGATTTAGAATTGGAAAGAGCCCAAAAAGAGAAAGAAGATATAGATAAGGATATGGAAAGAGTAGAGGTCAAGGCCGCTACGACTAAAATGAAGAATAAGATTTTATTCCTAAAATATTTTGCCTTAACCAACACTTCCTCATGGGCTTCTCACTCTTTTCAAGGGGCATTGAGACCTTGTTCTAATATCATTAACCTCAATTTAGTTAGTTCTAATGTTTCTTGAGGAACTAACCTTGGAGGTACTAAGCAAAAAAGTAGAACCAGTGCTAGTGCAGACCCCAGTAGTTAGAACACTAGGCCATAATTCCAAAGAAAATCTATTCATCTTGAAATATATAGGTAGTTGTATTTTAATAGGATTCTTAGATATCCTAATCTAATTCCAAATGAATTAAGAGATAAGACAAGAAAGTTTGTAGAAAATAATGCTATTAAAAGAGAACATCACCACCAAGCATTTACTGATATATTGAATGATTATGATGTGGGACATGAAGATGCAATTTTTTTTTGCAATCCCTAGTTGAAGATGCAAAGGTTTGGTTTAGGAGACTACCTAATGACAATATTAGATCATAGAAAGACTTCAAAAAATGTTTTAAGGAGTAGTATGGTTTAAAAGTACTGCCAATTTTATGCTAAATGAAATAAACATCAAAAAGTCACCAAATGAGGCTGTTGTAGATTTCAATATAAGGTTCCAAAATGATATGCACAAATTATTCCAAGTTATGAGATTGGATGAAAATGTTTGTTTGACAACATATTTTAATGCATTTGATGGAAAAATGACATACTTGGTGAGAGATAAGTAGTCTTTCACTTTGAGGGATGCATTCTAGATTGTTGTTAACATTGAGAGTAATTATAGGGCATCTCATAAGCTTGGGAGAAGAGATGATCCTAAGTTGTTCAATAATAAAAGTAATAAGAGAGATTCTAATAAGACTCATAGATCAAAAAATCAAGATGATGATAAGATAGATAAGGTACTCAGTGCCTTGAAGGGTCTTAAAGGAAACTGTTAATATGATTTAGAACAATAGAGAGGGGGGTGAATCAGTTTTTCTCAGGTCCTGATGTATAAAATAATCTCATAAAATTATCCTTAAATCAGATTCAAAACCAAAACAAACTCGGTCATCACTGATTTCAATAATGGAAACATCTAACAATGCAGTCCACTACCTAGCCATAACTTAACTTGTAAAACATAGTAATGTTCAGATCTAAACATTCACACAAGTATTAACACTAGGATTTATAGTGGAAACCCAATTTGGGAAAAACCACTTTGTAACATGCTACTATTATTTTCACTCTTCTGAAGTGAGCTTGGTAAAAAGCCAACCTTGTCAAAGGTTACAATACACACTGTCATGTGTGACCCGATTAAAGGATTTCAATCACCCTGTTAAAAGTGAGCTTAGTCATAGGACTTACATACATTCCATTAGAATGCAACCTTGTTCAAAGGATTTAACATATGACTATTAGGTCAACCTCTGTTAAAAGGATTTTGACTGTTAGAATGGTTAGAAAGTAGCAACAATATTATCTAAAAAATATACAACTCACTTTGCAAATATCAGATCTGATTCCATACACTAATGTTGGCTTACTGACTTTGAAACTTTTCCATTTCCATCTTTGATCTACCTGGAAATTTTCTTCAAGCAATCACCACACTTCTCCTTCAGCCTTTTCTGCTTATTCAGTCAATAAAACTTTCCTCTTCTAGCATTCTCTATTCACCATGTTCATACATATCAAAATGCTCAGGTTCCCTTATACTTTCCTCAATTTGGTTAACTCATCTTATGCGGCTCAATCTCAATCGTAGATCTTAGGGTTAGGTTAGATTCATTGAATCTACCTGCTTCATGTTCTTCGGCTCCTTTTCTAGAATCATCTCAAATCTCTTAAAGATTTACAATAAAATGTTTTACAATGCATTTAATGCTTCCAAACAATCAATAAATAAAGTCAACACATTTTACATAATCCAAGAATTCAACAATGTCGGTTCCAAAATTAAATTCTCTTCAAATATAAAATTGCTGATGCTCGGTCAATACTGTGATTTTTCACTCGGTCTTCATGTAGAACGCTCGGTCATTACTAAAACTATTTTCTTGGCTTACACTGACTTCCTTGACAATTTACTAATGCTTGGTCGACACTATAATTTTGCTCAGCATATACTAACTCGGTCAGCACTAACATCACTTGGCTTAAACATGATGTTTCCATTCTTAGCTCGGTTAAGCCTACCAGTTTAGTCTTCAATCTTACTAAGATAAACAATACATTATCTCATCATTGTGCAACATAGTCAAGTATACTTTGTAGTATCAAGATAACTCAACCTTTCCCTAGGTGCTATTGTTACCAACCTTGCTTAGCCCCTTAGCAACACTCAAATAGATATAGTACTTTCCTAAGTAGCAACGGTCTTACCAATTAAGGTTTGACATCAATGACAATACAACAATTGTTTCAATTGCAGTTTCCAACAATCTCCCTCTTTGGCATTGATGGCAACACCATATGATATCACCTGAATAACACATGGATTACCAACCAATCCAAAAACTTATCTATCCATCAAAAAATTATTTTATAATATCCTTAGCTTCATTCTGATTCAGAATCCTGTAAGCCTCACTTCTATGACCTCAGAAGTACTCAAATCTCCCTCTATCCCGATTCTTCATTTTAGTTCATCATCCTTATCTTCAGTTCATCTCCCTCTTTCCTTTTAGTTCTATCATCTCATCAACTCTTACTTTTCAGTATCATGTGTTATCATATCTCATGTGTTATCATATCAATACATTTTCCCTCTTTGACAAAAATGCCAAAGCAGGAACTAAAACATACATCCATCAAATGTAGATAATATCTGTGTAGCTCAATGTTTCTCTCTCTGTCATATTGCTTATGACAGATTCCTTGTCTTTGCTTCTCTTCACAACTCTAGGTCAACTCTAAAGTGTGACAATCTTCTACATCAATTTGTCAAATATTCTGCTGTAGCACATTTGATGCAGTGCTCCCAGCTTGTCTAGGTAGCCTCTATTAGGGGAAGAACCCCTAATTGACTTCTCAAACACTCATGAGCTTCTCTAGGTAAAGCTTTAGTGAATATGTCTGCTAATTGTTCTTTTGTATGCACATATTCCATTTGGACTTCTTTGTCTTGTACTAATTCTCTCAAGTAGTGATACTTGATTGCAATGTGTTTGGTCTTAGTGTGCATCACTAGATTCTTAGAAATATTGATAGCACTTGTGTTGTCACAGAAAATAACAATAGGTTTAGTGATTTCTTCTTTCATGCCTATCGACAATTGTTTTATCCATACCAAGTTTGAACAGTTCACTATAGCAACAACATACTCAGCCTCGACAGTAGATTGGGAAATGCAATTTTGTTTCTTTCTTGTACAAGAGACTAATCTCTGTTCAAGAAAGAAAGCTCCACCACTAGTACTCTTTTTATCATCTACATTTCTTGCCCAATCAGCATCTGTATAAACTCAAAGTTCAAATTTGTCATCCTTCTTATAATATAGACCACTGTCAGTAGTTCCTTTCAAGTATCTCATAATTCTTTTCACGGCCATCATATGTGTTTCCTTAGGATTGGCAGAGAATCTTGCCACAATCCCAAAGCTAATGCAATATCTAGTTTTCTATGTACAACATACTGCAATTTTCCAATCATAGATTTGTACAGAGTTTGATTCACTTCTAAAGCATCATCATTCTTAGATAACTTTTGTCCAGTAACCATAGGAGTTCCCACTAGTTTAGCATCTTCCATCCAAAAAGTTTTCAGTATTTCATTAACATACTTAGACTGTGTAATGAAAATTCCATTCTTCTTCTGATATACTTGTAAACCAACAAATAATTTGATCTCACCAAACAAACTCATTTCAAACTCAGTTTGCATTTCATTTGAGAAACTTTTACATAATGCATCTTGTCCACCAAAAATAATGTCATCAACAAATTTTTTTGCCAACAAGATACATTTACCTTCTTCATCCTTCATGTACAGATTGCTTGTGTCATTTGTTCTTGAAAATCCAATCTATATCAAGTAGTTGTGCAACCTCTCATACCATGCTCTGGGAGCTTGCTTCAATCCATACAATTCTTTGTTCAGTTTGCACACCATGTGTCTTCTGTTCAGATCAATAAAACCTTCTGGTTGTTCTATGTAAATTTCTTCTTCTAGTATACCATTCAAAAATGCAAACTTGACATCCATTTGATATACCTTGAAATCTTTATAAGCAACATATGCAAGCAGAGTTCTTACTCCTTCTAATCTAGTAACAGGGGAAAATGTCTCCCCATAATCTATTCCTTCTTCTTGTGCGTACCCTTTGCATACCAGCCTAGCTTTGTTCCTAGTGATTTCACCATTTTCATTCATCTTATTCTGAAATACTCATTTTGTTCCTATAACATTCTTGTTTTCAGGTCTCGGCACCAGAGTCCAAGTATCATTCTTCTCAATTTGGTCAATTTCCTCATTCATTGCTTGTATCTAGTCTTCATTCTCCAATGCTTCTCTAGTTGTCTTCGGTTCAAATTCACATAGTAGACATGTTGGATCTTTAGTTTTACTTTTGGTCTGGATTCTAGTATCTTTGTCTCCAATTATCTGTTCAGGCTTATGATGTCTTCTCACATATTTTGCTAAAAGAGGTTCAGCTGTTCTCTCCTCTATTTCATCATGTTCCTTAATAAGATTGTCAGATTCAACTTCAGAATGCTCGGCAACCTCTTCCTGATATTCAACAACATTTTCTTGTAGCTCAGCATGTTCTTGTTCTCTCTCGACACTATTTTCCTGATGCTTGATAGCTTCTGTCTATCTCTCGACATTGCTTACCTGAGACTCAACATCAGGTGCAAGTCTGTTACTTTCCTCTTCTTCCTCTTCAATGTACACAAAAGATCTATAATCTTCTGGTTCTCTTTTGCTATCATCTTCATTTCTTTCTACATACTCATCAATTTTGACATTCACACTTTCCACAATTTTGTTAGTGTTAGAGTTCAAACACTTATAAGCTTTACTTTTTGTGGAGTACCCTAGGAATATTCCTTCATCACTCTTAGCATCAAACTTTCCATTCCTAGTGTCTTTTAATATATAGCACTTACTTCCAAAGATTCTAAATTATTTAACACTCGGTGCATGCCCATGCCATAATTCATAGGGTGTCAGATTTGTACCTTTCTTGATTTGTACTAAGTTAAGAGTGTAGACAGTAGTGCTTATAGCTTCTTTCCAATATTTATGTGCCACATTCTTTTCAATCATCATTGTCCTTGCATAATCCAAGATAGATCTATTTCTCCTTTTTGCTATACCATTCCATGGAGGTGTTCTAGGTGTAGACATTTGTCTTTTAATTCCTCTATCATTGCAAAATAGATTAAATTTATTTGATGTAAATTCTCCACCTCGGTTAGATCTAAGACATTTCAGGTTCCTACCTATCTCCTTTTCAACCTTAGCCAAATACCACTTAAAGAATTGAAAAGCTTCAGATTTTTCTTTTAGAAACATCACATGCATCATCCTATTATGATCATCAACAAATAAGATAAAGTATCTAGCACCATAGTAACTTTGTACACCCATAAGTCCACAAAGGCTAGTATGAACCAAATCTAAAATGTTTTTAGAAGTAAAGGATTTGCTCTTGAAAATTGAGTTTGTCATTTTTCCTAACTGGCATTCCTTGCACATCACATTCTTAGATTTCTTCAATCTAGGTAGACCTCTTACCTTTTTCTTCTTACTTATCTCTACCAGATTGTCAAAGTTAACATGACACAACCTTTTATGCCATAAGAAAATATCATCAAGTTGTGCAATCAAACATGTTTCTTCAGATAGGTCAAGATAGAACAAATTACCTCTAGTCTGATCACCACTTCCAATCAGTTCTCCAGTAGCATCAAATATTTTAGCTTGCTTGTGATGAAATTCCACTCGGTAACCAGTTTTGTTAAGCTGAGCAAAACTTAACAAATTGTAATTAAGACCTTCAACCCAATATGCCTTTTCACAAGATATCTTATCAGTTAGTTTAATAAAACCTTTTCCTCTAACAGGACATCATGCATCATTACCAATTTTTACACTTTTACCTTTGTAATGATGTAAGGTCTCAAACTTATTTTTGTCACCAGTCATGTGATGTGCACAACCACTATCAATAATCCATTTATCATTCTTATTCACATAGGATATCAATGCAGTTTTCTCATCCTCATCAGATTCATCTTTCATTGCAACATAAACTACCTCAATTTCAATATCATCACTATCAGTGTCAGTCTCTTTTTCAGCAATGTAACAAGATTTCTTACCTTTTCCCTTGTAGTCTCTATTCCATCGGTAGCTTCTATCATCTTTTTTGTCTTTGTGTTTTCTTTTACTTTCATCATCTTTATCCTTCCTGTTAGGACATCTAGCAGCTATATGACCAACTTTATTACATGCAAAACATATAATAGGGAGTTTACCTTTATACTTTCCTTTTCCCCTTCTTAGTCTTCTAGCCATAAGAGCTTCTAGATCTTCTAGGTCTTCATCTGAAGTGTCACTGTCACTTTCACTATCACTTTCACTTTCACTGATGCATCTTTCTTTTTCTTTCTTTGGCTTGTTCAGAACTAGTTGTGACTTAAAAGCAGATTCAACATTTCCAATGCTTCCAACAGTGAAATTATCATAGTTAGAGAGTTCAAAAGCAGTCAGCTTACCAACCAAATTTTCCAAAGTAAGCACATTAGCAGAGTTACATCTAGATTCCTGAATAGCTGAGATCTTAATAGCATATATAGGATGTAGGGTTCTTAGTACTTCCCCAATTATAGTTTCATCATCAATAGCCTTATTTTCTCCTCTAATAGCATTCATAACTTCTTTTATTCTACCACAATATTGTGCAATGTTTTCACCTTCTTGCATTCTCATTTCATCAAACTTACCTCTAAGACTCTCATCCTTTGCTTTTAGAAAATTCAAGTCACCACCGTAGATCCTTGCAAGAGTGTCCCACATATCCTTAGTAGTTGTGCAGTCCTTAATGTCCTCAAATTTTGGATAGCTTAGGGTAGATGCAATTTCCAGCATTGCCTGATTGTGTTCTTGCTTAGCTCTCATTTCTTCAGCAGTCAAAGGTGCGACAGGTGAGACATAACTATTCTCAATGTAGTACTTTTTTGAGTCACCAATATGGGCTAGATGCAGTTTCATCAAGCTTTTCCATGTAGGGAAATTTTCTTTTTTCAACTTCGGTACCTCCTTCTTATACATCCTGATCATTTTCTTCAAGCCCCTTTAAACTTGATTTCTGTCAACACTAATAATAAGCAACAGGGCTCTGATGCCAATTGTTAATATGATTTAGAACAATAGAGAGGGGGGTGAATCAGTTTTTCTTATGTCCTGATGTATAAAAAAATCTCATAAACTTATCCTTAAATCAGATCCAAAACCAGAACAAACTCGGTCATCACTGATTTCAATAATAGAAACATCTAACAATGTAGTCCACTACCTAGCTATAACTTAACTTGTAAAACATAGTAATGTTCAGATCTAAACATTCACACAAGTATTAACACCGGGATTTATAGTGGAAACCCAATTTGGGAAAATCCACTTTGTAACATGCTACTATTATTTTCACTCTTCTGAAGTGAGCTCGGTAAAAAGCCAACCCTGTCAAAGGTTACAATACACACTGTCAGGTGTGACCCGGTTAAAGGATTTCAATCACCCTATTAAAAGTGAGCCTAGTCATAGGCCTTACATACACTCCGTTAGAATGCAACCTTGTTCAAAGGATTTAACATATGACTGTTAGTTCAACCTCTGTTAAAAGGATTTTGACTATTACAATGGTTAGAAAGTAGCAACAGTATTATCTAAAAAATATACAACTCACTTTGCAAATATCAGATCTGATTCCATACACTAATGCTAGCTTACTAACTTTGAAACTTTTCCATTTCCATCTCTGATCTGCTCGGAACTTTTCTTCAAGCAATCACCACACTTCTCCTTCAGCCTTTTCTGCTTATTCAGTCAATAAAACTTTCCTCTTCCAGCATTCTCTATTCACCATGTACATACATATCAAAATGCTCAAGTTCCCTTATACTTTCCTCAATTAGGTTAACTCATCTTATGCCACTCAATCTCAATCGTAGATCTTAGGGTTAGGTCAAATTCATTGAATCTACCCGCTTCATGTTCTTTGGCTCCTTTTCTAGAATCATCTCAAATCTCTTAAAGATTTGCAATAAAATGTTTTACAATGCATTTAATGCTTCCAAACAATCAATAAATAAAGTCAACACATTTTACATAATCCAAGAATTCAACAATGTCGGTTCCAAAATTAAATTCTCTTCAAATATAAAATTGCTGATCCTCAGTCAATACTGTGATTGTTCACTTGGTCTTCATGTAGAATGCTCGGTCATTACTAAAATTGTTTTCTCATCTTACACTGACTTCCTCAACAATTTACCGATGCTTGGTCGACACTATAATTTTGCTCGGCATATACTAACTCAGTCGACACTAACATCACTCGGCTTAAACATGATTTTTCCATTTTTAGCTCGATTAAGCCTACTAGTTTAGTCTTCAGTCTTACTAAGATAAACAATACATTATCTCATCATTGTGCAACATAGTCAAGTACACTTTTTAGTATCAAGATAACTCAACCTTTCCCTAGGTGCTATTATTGACAACCTTGCTTAGCCCCTTACCAAAACTCAAATAGATATAGTACTTTCCTAAGTAGCAATAGTCTTACCAATTAAGGTTTGACATCAATGACAATACAACAATTGTTTCAATTGTAGTTTCCAATAGAAACAACATAAGGAGTGGCAATAATGTTGGACAGGATAGACCTCAGTTCAACAATAGTTTCAATAGGCAACCCAGATTGAAGAATTACCCTTATAATACTCAATGGAAAGATGGAAAACTTCTGTAGCCAGCCCAAAAGAGTAACACTAATGACAAAGTGATCCCAGATCTATTGAAAAGGAATAGTGTTACTATGGTTGAAGACTCACCATGGTGCATTACTTTTTAGTCACCTCATGCATCCAAATTTTATGCAGTTACACAGTCCATTTCTACCGGTGAAGATGTTGGTGAGGAACCAGAGGAATGAGGAATGAGAAATGATGATATTAGATGCAACATGGAAAGTTATTTCTTAAAAGAAGAAAGTGATCTATCTGATTTAGAATCACAAGAAGTTGACAGAAATGAGTAGAGAATAAGGAGTGAATCTTACCATCAACATGTTTTTTCTGATGATGAAGATTATCTTGATGATCAAAGGTGCAATATTGAACATGGTGCTGACAAGGTTAACTTAAAAATACCATTTGAAGAAGAGATTGTGAAAATCATTGCTACTAGGGTCACTCAAGTTAAGAGAAATTATAATTTGAGAAATAGAATAGTGGGGGAGAATTATGGTAAGCCTACTGGTTTATTTATTAAATAGAAAAAGGATAAGGGTAATGATGCACAGATTGAGAAAGAAAAATTTGTTGTAAGAATAAAATAGATTAAAGGAAAGAAATGGGAACCAAAGAAGGCCGAGATTTTTCAACCTAGGATTTTGGCATCCAAGGAGAAAGATAAAAAAGTTGATAAACTTAATACACTTACCTAAAAGGACTCAAAGAAGAAAGTGGCTATTCAAAAGACCAAGGTAAAAAATGAGATAGAGTTTCCAGGTATGAAATTTGAACTCTTGAACTATACACCTGTTGACATGTTGTAAATACTTTCACAAATTACTATTAAGGTTCCTTTATTAGAAATGATGAGGATAGAGGACTATAAGAGTAAAACCATGGCATGGATACATAGTGTTTCTCCTGATAAGATTAAGCTAGTAGATGAGCCTGGTTTAAAGGGCGAGGAGTTAAATAAAAGGAATAAGGAAATGGAGGGAATTACCTCTCAAATTCCTTAGATACTTTTAGACCATAATGTGAATGCATATTTGGATAATATTGAACCCTTTTTTCTTAGTGTTGTTGTAAATGGTAAAACTATTAAAAATTGCACGATAGACTCTAGTGCTTCTAATACTGTAATGCCATATAAAATCATAGAATCTTTGGGTTTAAAGGTTGATACTATCCATGGTAGATGTTGTGCTCTAGACTCTAGGGAGGTGTCTGTCATTGGCACCCTTAGGGCCCTGCTTAGGACCTGATCATGAGTGTGTTAGTTTTGGGCATTCTCCATCATTATGGAATGTTGTTGTTAAGGAAATGGAGTGTTGCCATGACAGAAACTTACAATGTGATTTATCTTTTTCCACTTTTATTGTTGATGATAAGCATGTGAAAATTGAAAGAGAACCAAGATTATCACACATGATTGAGAAAAATGTAGATGATTACATGAATTTCTTTGTGGATATTGATATAAATGCATTTAAAGCTAAGGAATTGGTTTTAAATGGAGAAATAAAATCTGCGCTAATGACATAAAATATTGAAAATAAATCTAAAAATAGTGAGTTATCGACTATGTACTTTGATGGTGCTAGTTCAAAGGAAGGGTCAGGTGAAGGAGTATTCTTGGTCTCACCTAGTGCGAGGACATAAAAATTCCCATTTACTCTGAATTTTAGTTGCACAAATAATGTGGTAGAGTATGGGGCTTTGCTGCTTGGTCTGAGATTAGAAAAGAAACACAAAATAAAAAATCTTAGAGTAATTAGAGATTCAAAGTTAGTAATTTTCTAGGTTAGAGCATAATATGCATCAAAGAATAAGAGATTGAAGCAATATAGAAATGTAGTATGGGATGAAATTGATAGTTTTGATGCATTTTGGATAGATTGGATGGATAGAAGTAACAATAAAATAGTCGATCTCTTATCCAATATTGCTTTAAGGCCAAGAGACATTACTTTTGTAGGGATTTCTAAAGTATAAGTGCAATCTATGCTGTCCATCCCTGACAATGTTGAGAAATGGTAGGTTTTTAATGATGACAAGTGTTGGAAAAATGGTCAGTGCTCCCCTTGGGATTTGTGACATGGCTTAACCACCTCTTGTGTCTTCTATAAGTTTAGTGGTTGTATTGGGAATTAACACGTTGATCTTTTGGTGCAATGACAACCACTACTTGTAACAAGTGGTATCAAATCTTGGTCACAAGTTCGAATCCCCTTGAGTAATGCTGAGGGGGAGATTGTTGGAAAAATGGTCAATGCTCCCCTCATGATTCGTGAAATGGATTAACCGCCTCTTGTGTCTACTATAAGTCTATTGGTTGTATCAAGCATTAACAAGTTGATCTTTTGGTCCAATGACAACCACTACTTGTAACAACAATTATAAGGTTCTTGAATTGTGATGATAAGTATTTTGATCAAGAAGTTGATTTTAGTGCTTACAATGAAGCAAAAGATGGGAAATAAAATATTTTTGACAATGATATCATTCAATTAAAAACTAATAAGGTACCAAAGGGCCTCTTAATACTTGAGAAGATATTTGATAATCAAGATAGAGGGAAACATGCTGCAGCTACAACAAATCCTAGTGATTGAGAGGAAATTAATTTAGGGACACAAGAAACACATAAGAAAGTGAACATTTGGAAAAGTTTGTCCCCAAAAATATGAAAGATACTCATTGACCTATTGAGAATGTAGAAGCATGTTTTTGCATGGTCCTATGATGACCTAAAGGCATACAAAGAAGATTTCTTTCAACATATTGTTCCATTAAGGGAAAGTGCTAAGCCTTTCAGGCAAAAGAAAAGACCTATCAATCCAACCCTTGCACCAAAAATGCAAGAGGAACTTATGAAACTTAGGGATGTAGGAATCATTAAACCTATTAGATATTCATCATGGTTCTCTAATTTGGTACTAGTAAGAAAGAAGAATGAAGATATTAGATTGTGTGTGGATTTTAGAAACCTAAATATATCTTCAATAAAGGATGACTATAGATTACCTCACATGGAAGAAATGCTTAAGAGGGTAACTGGTTCTGACCTTATGTCAATGATGGATGGTTTCTTAGGTTATAACCAGGTAATGGTTATGAAGTTTGAGTAGTATAAAAATACAATCACTACACCTTGGGGGACATGTTTATGTGAGGATGCCTTTTGGTCTAGAAAATGCTAGAGAAACTTTCTGAGGGCTACAAATGTTGCTTTTGTATAATTTATCAATGATTTAATTATGGTTTATCAAGATGACTTGACTACTTAGTCAAAAAAGGAAGAAAAACATTGTGAGAATTTAGAAAAAATATTTGTCAAGGCCTTTGAGTATGGAGTGTCATTAAATCCAAAATAATGTGCTTTTGGGGTTATAAAAGAGAAGTTGTTGGGGCACTTGGTTTCAAAAGATGGAGTGAAAATATACCCTAAAAGGGTATAGGATATTGATAAGATATCAAAACCAAATAATTTGAAGGGTATTCAATCATTCTTTGGGTGGGTCAAATTATTGAGAATATTTGTGTCATGCCCAAAATCTAGGGAAAAAGCACACCAACAATTTTGGGCATGAAAATTTGTAACAAATTTTGCAGAAATTAGTAGACCCATATCTAAGATATTGAAAAAGGGTGCTTAGATAAATTGGGATGGGGAACCAATGGTTTCCTTTCATGACATTAAAGAGATATAAAGGAAGCCCCAATTTTGAAAGCCTCTGATTATAGTAAGCCTATGCAAATATTTTCTTTTGCATCCATTCAAATAGTTGCTATAGTATTGTTGCAGAAGAACAATGAAGGATTTGAGCAACCAATTGCATTGTTTAGAAAATATTTGCAAGTTGGAGAATTAAAGTATGAAATAAATGAGAAGTAGGCCTACACATTGGTAAAAATAGTCAAGGCTTTTAGATGTTACATTGTGTGAGCTACTGTTGTGGCTTATATGCCTAGTAGTTCTATTAAAGACATCTTTGCTCAACATTTAATGTTTCAGAAAGAAGAAGTAGATGGATTAACAGGATCCAAGAGCTCAACATTGACATTCAAATCACTAAATTGGTTAGAGGCCAGGGGTTGGAAAAATTAATGGCTAATACAAATCTTAATGCAAATCAGATTAACCAGGTTGAGGAAGAACACAAAGAATATCTTGTGATATGGAGCAATGTGATTGGTATTAACATGTTATTTTCTATTTACAAAAGATGAGATGTCCATCAAGAATGGACAAAGGTAAAAGAACCATGAAGCTACATGTTATTAAATATATCATAATAGTTGGTGGATTATGGTGGAGGGATGTTAATGGAGTCCTTTTGAAGTGTGTGAATGAAACTCATGCTACAAAAGTGTTGGAAGAAATGTATAGTAGTGGAGGTCATTACATGGAAAAGAAAACTTCTCATAAGATTTTAAGAGAGATATTCTAGTGGCCTACACTTTTTGAAGATGCACATAAATTGGTTAGAAAGTGTGATGCATGTCAGAGGTTTTTTGACAAATTAAAGTTTTCAAGGAACATGCTTTTAAATCCTATTGAAGTGTAGGCTCCTTTTCAGTAATGGGGATTGGACTTTGTGGGAGAAATCACACACAATTCCACTGGTGGTCATTCATGGATTTTAGTTGCAATTAATTATTTCACTAAATGGGTGGAAATGATCCCAACTAGGAAGGAAATTAGCAAGGTGGCGACATAAATGTTGCTAAGAAAAATTATCACCAAATGTGGATGCGTAGAGTGGATTATCTCTGACAATGCAATATTTTTTCAGATTAGAGGAATAACACAGTTTCTATGGCAGGTTTGGTAGGATTTCTATCCAAACATCATACTCCTCACCCTATCACCCACAAAAAAATGGACAAGCAGAATCAAGAAACAATAACCTATTAAAGATAATTAAGATAATTTTAGAAAAGAATAAGTGGGATTGGGATTCAAAGTTGCTATTGGCAGTTTGGGAAGACATGACAACTATAAATAAGGCCATTGGTTATGCACCTTTTAATTTAGTATATGGAGTCCATGTTCGATTACCACAAAATAACATGATAGAGATGTATAAATTCATCTAGATTTATGATGAAGATTTTGAGGATGAAACACAATTAAGGATGAATGACCTCCTAGAGTTAGATGAGGAAAGAAGAGAAGCTAATGCTAGAAGTTCCAAGCTCCAATTATAGGTTAAACATTTGTATGAAAAGAGGAAGACTGAAAGGAAATTTTATGTTGGGGATACTTTACTAATGTGGAATGTCAGAGGGGAGGATAAAGGAAAACATGGGAAATTTGATCCCATCTAGTTAGGACCATATGTGATTCATGAGAAATGGGGTGAAAATTATTTCTTTCTCAGAGAAATGGATGGGAATGTGCTAGAATTGCCAGTTCATGGATAATTTTTCAAGTAATACTTATCTTGAAGATCTTTTCCATGAACAATAGTTTTTTAAGTTTGTATCATATGCAATTCTCATGTACATAGTGTTTGGTCTGCCATTTTCCATGTGTTTTTTCTCTATTTTGGTGGTCTTCTCACCTAGTGATCCTGATGTTCTTGAAGCATTCCTGCATCATAATCATCCCTAGAAAGAGCCACTATTGGTAGTTTTCTTCAAGTAAAATTTATTGTGTATGGTCCCAAGGTTTTATTTATTTTTTCCCTACGGTTCTCTATTTGTTTTCCTTGAATATCTTAAAACTCTAATTGCACTGGTTAACATTGTGTTTCATCATTACTTTTTGTAACTTAAGTAAAGTATTGATTTTTGTAGAAGGGGGGTCATAACCATTTAAGTCTTAGAATGTTTTATCTCTAAGGTTTACCCCTTGATATTATTTCCCTAGGTCATACACATTTATCATAAGTTGGTTGATATTTATCTTTGAGCTCTATGTTTTACCTTTTCAAAGCCTGGGCCATGCCTCACACTCTCATATTCCTATGATGATGTCACCAAAATTTTCAAGCTAATTGTGAGACTATAAATGCCTGCAACCTGTCCCCTTTTCGTGGGACTGGGTTTTGTATACACCTAAAAATGGTCATCTAGACTATTAGCCCCTTTTGCTAAATTATCAATTGCTTAATCTTGATCAAATCCTAGCTCTATCATTTATTCGATTATTTTCTATGGGCTAACCATCTTATCCTAAGTTTTTATTTATTAAAAGGAACATTTCCTCCCCTTTTAATAAATAAAAAGCCCCCACTTTTTTTCTTATCCTAAGTTGCACAAATAAAGCATTATTCTTATTTTATAAAAAGGGAAAAAGCACTTTTTGTCTCATATGGACACAAAAGTCAACTCTTATTTTCCTATTGAAGGATACTTGTGCACATGGATTGCTCCTCTTTTAAGCTCCATCGTTGATTAAATCTTTTGCCTCTTAATCTCCATGGTCCATTTCTCCTCATTTCCTATAAAAGAAGAGCTCTCTTCTTCATTCTAGAGCCCCAACTTTTTATGCTAATGTTATGCTGCAGGTTTTCTAGGTACATTTGGAGCTTTTGAAGATTTGGAGCATTCTTGCATTCTACATCTCATTCTTGCATTCTTAGCTTAGCTTCATATTTATGCTTTCTTAGATTAGCTTCATTTCTATGCTCTAGATTAGCTCACATAGATTAATTAGCTTGGGTTGTAACACTTGCATATTTCTTTTCATAGCTTAGCTTGTATTTCCATTTCTAGCATAGCATTGCATTGCATTTTCATTCTTGATTCTTGAGGATATTGGCATTCTTGCCGTTGTCTTCCTTGAATCTCCCATTGCATGGTTTACTAGCAAGGTTATAGGCTAAATAGCTCTAGCTAAGAGCATTCTTAAAAACCCTTGCACTCCATGCCTAGGGAGCTATGGATCGATTTGTGAGGGCTCATTCTTGAGTTTCCTTGCATGTAATGATCCATAGAAGTGTGACACATTTATAGCACACATTTTTGGCGCCCACCGTGGGGCAGAGTAGATAGACTTTGTCCTTTAAATTCTGCATTTTCGTCAATTTTCATCAATTTTTCGGCAAGTTTTCAGCTTAATTTTTCATCTCTATTTTTTTGTCTCAGATTGTCGTGTGATACTTTCCAAAAGTATCGCACGATATACCTCTATATGTGCGTGCAATACTTCACCTATCATAAGAAGTATCGCACAATATACCTCTGTATGCGCGTGCGATACTTTGCCTGTCAGAAGTATCGCCTGGCTATAGTAGAGAATATTGCCTGGTGTCGGGTGAAGTATCGCCTGGTATAAGGCGAAATATCACGTAGACTAAAAGTATCGCCTGGTGTCGGGTGAAGTATCACGCGATACTGTGTCTGTACCTGGCAGTGAGCTATTTTTGGGCTATTTTATCTATCTTGCAAGTTTTGGGTTGTTAGCTATCTTTTTGAATTTTTTTGAAATTTCTAGCGTTTTCAAATCCTTGCCTCTGGAACACGGGTGCCCATTTTTTTTTGAAATTTTGCAAATGGTATCAAAATTTTAAGTGTGATATATCATTGGAAAGGTCTTTCCAAGCCTAATCCAACCATGATGGTTTCATTTTCAGATTTTATCATTTGATCAGTTATTTTTGTAGATTATCTAATTTTTTTTCATGTACTAATCATTGTTAGATTTTGGATTTTGATTCTCCTAACTCTTGTTGGTCTAACAAGTTGTGGTTGTAGGTTCTTCTTGCTTGAAATTTGCTAAAATCGCATGTCAAAGAGGGCTACTAATGGTTTTTGCAGGGCTGCCTTGAGCATAAAAACCAAATCAAGTGCTTGTTTAATTGCTTTCTTTATTAAGTGCGGCATATACTAGTTGTTTCCTTTCATAGGCACTTAATACCTTGTTGTAAAAATTTTGAGGTGGTAGGAGAGTATGCTCTTCACCCTTGTGGTGAAACAAAAATCTTGACCCATCTTGGGATTTTGAAAGCAAGGGGGTAATTGAATCTTTGCTTGGTGTGTTTGGGAGAGATTCTTGAGATAGGGGAGTATGCTCTTCACCCTTGTGGTGAACCAAAAACCTTGAACCTCAAGAATTAATCCACTCTTTATTTAGCTTAGGATCCTTTAGCAGGCCTGCTCTTGAGCAATCAAGAGGAACGACCCAAGTGGGGACAACCTTGTCATCATTTTCCTTGGTGGTGAGTGATTCCAACTCACTATAATCTCAAGGCTATCGAGGACACAAAACCTTGGTAGACATAGTACTTATCTTCGCTTGATGTGAGTAACTTGTGGGATTGTGACATGAGGAAAGCATTAAGCAAGAATTCTTAAGGTACTCTTGAGGCCACGAGTTCCTAGTCTTTTATGAGGAGCAAGAGGGGTGCTATGAATGGAAACCCTTACTACAAACCATTAGATAGAGGCCACCTTATTTTAGCCGCTTAGCTTCTTGGTGCAAGGATTGATCCAAGTGGACTTACTCGGATCACCCCAAGACACTCACCATATGTGTTCCTTTGGTTGTGTTTTTGACACTTCCATGACAATGCCAATATTTCTTGTGGGCAACCACTTGGTGTGAGGCAAGGGAGCATCAAGTTGTGGGCCACGTTGCTAAGTAATGAGCCTTGTCCTTCTAGGTAGTAATTGCTTGAATTGTCTTCGATTGTGCTATACCAATGTAAATGTTCTCAACATTCAAACAAATGGTAGCATTCATAAGGTTCCTTATTTTGATATCACAAGTGCTTGTCTTGGCAAGGTTGCTTTTGCCCTTGTTTCAAGTGTTCTATGACATGTTTGATCCCATACTGTTTGCAAACCTATCTTTTATCTATTGCTACTGCTTGTCAAACTGAGAAATTGCACTGTTCAATCTACAAATTTGGTCCAAGCGCTTCAAAACTGAGTTTTTCACGTTCACTGGTCAAGAGTCATATGATATTGAAGTATCCTTGCATACCCTCAACCAAGAATCCTGAGTCATTTCTACTGTCCTATCATTGCTACAATTCAGAGTTGCTAAACTTGCACTTTAACCTGCTGTAGAGTGTCCTTTTCTGTTCTTACTTGAAACTGGTTTGTTACTTACATGTTTAGATTTGTTCTAGACTGAAACAAATGAGCTAAAACTATTGGATTTGAGCTTAACAAATGCTACTCTTGATCACTTGTCACATCACGGTTACCTCTCTAGCTACTTGCTTATTGAGCTTCTTGCTCATTGCTCGGCTTTAGTCAATTGATTGTTGTAAGTGCTTGAGCACTTTTGACGAGCCATCTCTCTATTGTTCTACTTTGACAAGTGATCTTTATTAGCTTTGCTTATCTCAAATCTAAGAAACTTTGTCTCATTCTATTAGTCAACCAACATCTCTTTTCATGCCGGTTACAACTCGGTCTCAATTTGAGCAGGAGATTCATCCTCCATTCAATTATACACAGTTACCTTCTCCAACTAGGCGTTCAAAAGCACCCATTAGCAACAACAGTTCTAGTTTTGACCAATCTAAGAATTCTAAGGCTACACCATGGTATAAAGGAGGTTTCCTCTTTTCCGCATTCAAGACCCCCAAAAACACAGACAGTGTCTCACTCACTTTGACTGAACAAGAAAAGTTTCAACTCTTGCAAGAACACTTTGAGCGTAAGGATAATCAAGCGCGCTTAGACAAAGAACACAATCAACAAAGGATGGATGCTACTAGGTGCATGGCTTATAGAGGGACATTTCATGAGCAACCTGAGACTAGTAATCATGAGCATAGACCTCTTTTTAACAATGGCAACAATGACAACAACACGCCACCAAGATCTCCTCCAAGGCCAACTTTTGCTATGCCTTCTTCACCACCTAGACCTCCTCCCTCTCAACATGAGGTAGAGGCTAATGATGAGATTTCTAGTGAGGATCTTATGAGATGTGAACAAGATGTGGATTTCCAACGAATGATGCATAAGCTTTTAGAGCGTAATGGCGATCAATATTTTCAATATATGACTTCTAGAGGATACAAGCTTCCTCCCGGCTATGATGTTAGACAAATTGTCCAACAAAGAGTACCAACTAAATTGGAAGTCCTTCAAGAAGAATTACGTCAGACAAATCAACACCTTACCCAAATGGCATTAGAAAGAGAGCCTCCAAAGGTCTCTTTTGTACAATCAATTTGTGCTCTTCCTTTTGATAAAGATCTATACATGGTCCCGTTTCCTAAGGATATTGAGGTTCCTAAATATGACAAGTATGATGGAAATGGTGACCCTCATGACCATGTGTGTCATTTTTATGCCCTTAGTATGGACTTTCTTCATGAAGACACATATCTCCTACGCTTATTCCCTCAAAGCTTAAGAGGCCAAGCTTTGGAATGGTTTGCAAAATTGACACCACCTCTTAAGACTTTTGATGAGTTGGCTCAGCGATTTACCCAACAGTACTCTTACAACATCCAACAACCTGTCACTGTGATAGATCTCGGTAATCTAAGACAACATCAAGGTGAGCCATTTGAAACTTACTTACAATGTTGGAGGTCATTGTATTCTCGATATCCTCGTCAGCTACCTGAAAGAGAAAAGATTGACATTTTCGTCAACACACTTGTGCCTGAGCTATTTTATGATCTAAGGAAGCAACTGTTCTCCTCCTTCCATGACATGGTTGAAAGTGCATATCGGATTGAGGATGTAGCTATAAGAAAAGGGGATATTGTTATTAATAAAGATGCTAAAGGCAATGGTAAAGACAAGAACAAACCTTGGAATAAGAACAAGTATGTTGTTAATGATGGGGTTGTTGACACTCCTAAAGTTAAAGAGCCTACTTTCAATCTTTCCAATGCTATCTATGCAGCAAAACAACAAGAAGCTGCCAACGCTCATAGTGCTCCTAAACCTCAATATGCAGATAAGCCTAAGAAATCATTTTGAAAGCAAGTCTATACCAAGTTGGCAGAACCTTATGATGTGATCCTTAAGACTTTGGTTGACAATGGATATCTTACGCTTCCTGATAAACCTAGTAACTGGGATCCGATAAATAAGCCCGATTGGTGGAGAGAGGATCATTACTACCATTATCACAGAAACAAGGGACATCCAAAAAACAACTGTTTTAGGCTTAAGGATGATATTCAGGATCTTATTGAGAATGGCACAATCTCCACTGATGGCTTAACTAAAAATTCTGATCACACAGCTTTCAAAGATCCTCTACTTAAGCATGATAAGGGGGAAACCTCTCAAACACATAAGAAGAATCATGATGCAAAGATCAATTACACGTATCCTTCTAATACGCTTGTGATTAACATGGTAGAGCCCATTGAGAGAGTTCTAATGATGAGGTCTCAAGATGATAATAACACCAATCATGGTAAGCCAAAGTTAGTCTTGCAAACATGTGGTAGTTCATCTTCCCAAAGTGAGACACTGAATGCTGTTACTAGGGGGCAAGCCAAGATTGTCCTTAAAATTGCGCAAGATCCCAAGCAAGCTTTACCTTCCAAACAAGCGGCTCCTTTGGCCACCCCTAGCTATGATCTTGTCCAACATTTGCAAAAGACACCAGCACAGATATCTATCCTTGAGTTGCTTCGGTTATCCCCTTCGCATAGAGAGATTCTTGATGAGGCTCTACGTACAACACATGTTCCCAATGACATTGATCCGAATCAATTTTAGGCTATGGTCAACCACATTTCATCTCCGCTATCTCTCTCCTTTTCTGCAGAAGATGACATATCTATTGCTGACCCACATAATCTAGCTTTACACATTGAAGTTCTAGTCTACAATACCCGAGTCCGCCGAGTCCTGATAGACAATGGTGCAGGGTTAAATATTGTATCTTTCAATGTCATAAAACAATTGGGTTTGTCAGAATTGGCTGTGGATTCTAAGAAGAAGATTACTATAAAAGCTTATGATGAAGTGGAAAGATCTTCCAAAGGTCTTGTCACACTGCCTGTCTGAGTGGGCCCTGTCATGAAAGATATTAGCTTCCAAGTATTGGACATCCCACTCACATATAAAATTCTTTTGGGTCATCCTTGGATCCATGACATGCAGGCTGTTCCTTCCACTTATCATCAGTCTGTCAAATTTCCATACAATGGCACTGAAGTTGTGATTCCTGGAGACCATACTATTGCTATCAATGCTCTTGCTGCTACTGAAAAATTTGTTCCTCACAATGAACCTTCTATTGATCCTAATATGTCTCTAGTTTCTGCTGAGAAATCACTTAAGATGATGAGCCTTGGTATGGGTGAATATACACTGGGTTCCTTTGCTTCTATACCTGTTTCTCCTAGGTCATATGGGAGACCTTCTGATCAGATAAAATCTTCCACTTCTGCTATGGTGATCTTTGATACTTTTGTTCCTTCATCCGTTCCTTTAGAAGCAGAAAGAGAAGAACAAGCTATTCACGAGTGGATCTATAGAGAAGATGCCCGAAATACTCCCATGCTCAGTAATTCAGACATAGATACAGATGAGTCACCAATACACACTATGGCTCACATGGGAGATGATCTTCCCTCTACTTCACTTCTTTGGGGAGAAAAATGTATATCTACTAATGATATGGATATTGATATGGTTCATTCTTGTAGTAACCATCCCGACGTGGTTGATGGGTCTTGTGTGGGGTCTGATGAGTTTTTTCCTCGTATTGCCTTAGTGGACCACGCTAGTTCTTCTATGACAAGTCTAGATCTAGCTACTTTTGGAGCTTACCCTATAAGCTCAACCTTTCTTGTTACCAGAGATGACATCCTTCACATAAATACTATTGAACCAGTCACTTCATTTCATCTCACATCAACACCTGTTACTTCTTCCACCAAAGAACTAGCAACAAAAAAGATTAAATCAGCAATCAAACATCACGGTCATCAAGTCAAAAGAAAAGAGCAATGGTCAGATGATGAAAACCACATTGTGGTGGTATCTGCACCTAAGAAAAGTAAAAATAAAAATCTGCTCAAAAATAATGATTCTCAAATAAAAGATGACAAGTTGATTCTCTACAAAAAAATGGTGCGCCACTTCAAGCATGATCTCATATCTGTTATACTTCAGCCCATTCCTAGAGCTAAGAACAAAGTTGGTAATGCCTTGGTTACTTCAACATCCATCTTACAAATGAAAAAGCATAAATTTTGCTTCAAGTTCCTGGTGGATGAATTACGCTATCATGCTTACAAATCTTACAATCCTACCATCTTTTCATATCTTCCACCTCATATTCCTCTTGCAAATCCACCACGCCATTCCTTCTGCCATCCCTTACACTTTGCCTTTGTCTCTGGTGACTTGTATAGGAAGGGTCTAGATGGAACTCTCCTTAAGTGTCTAGAAATAGAGGAGTCAGAAAAAGTGCTAGCTGAAATCCACGATGGCATATGTGGATCACATTCTAATGATCCTCCGCTAGCTCAGACATTGCTCAGGGCTGGTTATTATTGGTCAAACTGGTTGAGACCTCCTATTGTCATAGTTGTAGCATTTGGGCCTGGGGCCTACCAGTTCTCTACATCAGAGGAAGCAGATTCTTGATGTCCGTTTTTGTCTGGGGCATCCTTTGTACATATTTTACGATCCTAAAAAAATACCAAAAAAATTCATATATGATGCTGAAAAAATCCTAAAAAGCATAAAAAGTACTGAAAAAATGAGCATCCTAGTGAAAACCTAGCAATAGGCACTTTGATGTCTCACCAAAAAAATCAAAAAATTTCAAAAAATCAAAAAAAAATTGAAAAAGTGCCTTGGTGAAAACTTGGAAACAGGCTCCTTGGTAGCAAAAATACAAAAAAATTATAAAAAGTCCTGAAAAAATTGCAATAAATCTATCAAGTGGTGAAAACCTAGAAACAGGCGCTACTTGAGACCCTCTGCACCTATGTCTATCAGTCTTGCGTGGCGCTCATTCGCTCCACTTCTCACTTTTCCTCTCCTAGCCTGGAATTGATTCTTTTCTTAGTCTAGGGGGCATACATTGTTGTAAGCTTATCTTGGGTCTCTTTGTGTGCGTTTGGGTTTCTTAGGCACCTCACAAATGGTGTTTTTCAACACCACCTCAACTGTGTTTTTCAACACTACCCTTGCGTCGAGTGTTTCTTAACACTTATCAGATATCCTACCCACAGTCTAGATGATGCAATATTTCTCACTGGTAGATGCGATACTCAAAGTTTGACTCTATGACCTACACACACGCACTTGACTTGCTGATATTTGTTTGAATTTATTTCTTTGCGTGTTGTCTATGATGATTTCTTTGCTAAGTGGTCTCCCCCTATGATCATTTTTGATGATGCATAGCTAGAAGACTGAGGGAATGAGAACATGTTTTATTGCTTTTTCTGCTTGTGGATATATTTTGTTGGTCCTCACTGTCATGAGCATTTATGCTGGTCTTACTTGACACTATGGACCTACAAGGTATTATCCTTGACTGTTTCGTGAGTGCATGCTTCTAGTCATCTTGACTTTCTTGTGTCTCGATGCGAACATAATCTGGCTATATCAAACTTAGGTAATCTCACTACACTAGTCATCTTGACCTACATGTCTTTGATGCCTAGGTGGTATTTCCACATTTTATAGATCATATTCAGATCCACATAGTTATGCTAGTGTGTATTGTATGATCTTGCGACGCTACCAATAACGCTCGATGATGATAATTAGATATCTATTGGCTTTGTAACCTTGCAAGTAAACCACTTTTCATGTAGCTTGCATTCTTAAGTTCATGTTAGTTAGTTTTGCATCTTGCATATGGAGAGAGCTTTCTTTTCATCTTTCATGGACTTGTTAATCAACTGCGCTCACCTTTTGCTTCTTCCCGATCATGTCTTTCACTTCTTGTCTTTCATATCACATCATTTTCCTTTCATTTTGAGATCGAAACCGAAATCCGAGTTCACCTTGATCATCCAAATCACCTTTCTTCTTCTTTAGTGCAGTTGGCTAACCTTTTGAGGCCTGATCCTTCGATCTTCGCTGGGGCATTCTTCACCTCTTCATCCCCATCTCTTTCAAACTTCTATTCTTTCATTCACTTTCAAATCTCAAGTTCAAATTCTTCCCCCTCCGTGGTGTTTTTGGGTTGAGGGACCGCTTGGTTCATGCCCCGTGTCCCATGTGTGGGGCATATCTTCACTGCTTGATGGTTGTTCTATTCTTTCATCTTCGATTATGATTTCTAGTGATTTGATCATGCTGCTCTTGCTTCTGCTTTCCCTCTACTTGGATTTCACTTTCAATCCTGAGGGGGCAGACACATCATATCTTATTGGTTATCTCTTTCCTAAGTGTTCAGTACTATCGCTACCAAGCTGATCATGCAGGATTTGCTATCTCTCTGCACTTCATTCTTTGGAGTCAGATCGCTATCTGCTTGCCTTCTTGGCTATCTGCTTGCTTTGTTGGCTGATCTGAGTTGCTTTGTGATCCCAAATCGATCTCACATTTCAACTTCATTCTTTGACTGCATGTGTTCCCAGATCGATCACACATTAGTCAAAGAGGGGCAAATGTATACACCTAAAAATGGTCATCTAGACTATTAGCCCCTTTTGCTAAATTATCAATTGCTTAATCTTGATCAAATCCTAGCTCTATCATTTATTCGATTATTTTCTATGGGCTAACCATCTTATCCTAAGTTTTTATTTATTAAAAGGAACATTTCCTCCCCTTTTAATAAATAAAAAGCCCCCACTTTTCTTCTTATCCTAAGTTGCACAAATAAAGCATTATTCTTATTTTATAAAAAGGGAAAAAATACTTTTTGTCTCATATGGACACAAAAGTCAACTCTTATTTTCCTATTGGAGGATACTTGTGCACATGGATTGCTCCTCTTTTAAGCTCCATCGTTGATTAAATCTTTTGCCTCTTAATCTCCATGGTCCATTTCTCCTCATTTCCTATAAAAGAAGAGCTCTCTTCTTCATTCTAGAGCCCCAACTTTTTATGCTAATGTTATGCTGTAGGTTTTCTAGGTACATTTGGAGCTTTTGAAGATTTGGAGCATTCTTGCATTCTACATCTCATTCTTGCATTCTTAGCTTAGCTTCATATTTATGCTTTCTTAGATTAGCTTCATTTCTATGCTCTAGATTAGCTCACATAGATTAATTAGCTTGGGTTGTAACACTTGCATATTTCTTTTCATAGCTTAGCTTGCATTTCCATTTCTAGCATAGCATTGCATTGCATTTTCATTCTTGATTCTTGAGGATATTGGCATTCTTGCCCTTGTCTTCCTTGAATCTCCCATTGCATGGTTTACTAGCAAGGTTATAGGCTAAATAGCTCTAGCTAAGAGCATTCTTAAAAACCCTTGCACTCCATGCCTAGGGAGCTATGGATCGATTTGTGAGGGCTCATTCTTGAGTTTCCTTGCATGTAATGATCCATAGAAGTGTGACACATTTATAGCACACAGGTTTCATGTTCTTTCTCTTCAGGAAGTCATCTAGGTTAGTTCCTATTTTACTAATTGCCCTATCTTTAAGCACATGTCAATTTTGAACAAAGATTATTTGTTCTCTTAGAATAGTTGTAGGGTGGTTATGATCCTTTAGTGTTTTTGACTGATTAAAGTTTGATTTTGACCAACGGTTGGTGTGTTCCCATGATCCAAAGTGATTGATTGTTATTTACCATGGGAACAAAAGATTGTGCCACACAGCTCAGACTAGAGACTATTTGTGAGGTGGGGCCATGGCATGTGACATGTGAAATGAATTGATTGGTTGATTTTATGAAGAAAGAATTGGTAATAGAGTTGCTGGTTACAATAAAGGTTAAATGTTGTACAACTAAAGTGGTAATATTTTAGCACGTGTAAAATTAGAAGAAATATTTTAACTCTAGTATAAAGTTGTCTAGAGGTTAGTTTCTCCTAATTTGTCATGCTAGTTATTTTCCTGCAGAGATCAATGATTCTCAATTGTTATTTATTATAGGATCACATGATCATGACACATGTCTTTCCCCGCTAAGAGATATAGGTAGTTGGACCTCTTGTTGTCATTCTATGGAGCTTGGACAATGAAGATCAAGAACTATAGTTTAAATTTGTAGAAATTTTCTTTTATGAACCGTTTGATCACTTGTATGAATTTGATGCAAGGGTAGGGAAGGTGAAGGCAAAATTAGGATTAATTGAGACTGCTTAAACCCACAAACATGCCCTACAAATAGATACACATGGAAGAAATTTTAAAAAATACTCAATTCCATGAAACATAATGAATATAGGTAATCAACTAACAACCACAATGGTGTAATTATTATAAAATCATCAACATGCCCGGTTGTGAGGCCTTCCGGGTTTCAGCCTTATACAATAATGAATCAGTGAAATCAGAATCATAACTCACATATTATTTCATGTGATCATGTTGATGCTATCTAGGAACACTCAGTACTATCTCTCCTCTACCTCTATCTCCTACTACAACACAATCTCCAAATATATAGCCAACAAAGCCACAAGTTGGCCAGTCAGACATTTAACTACAATATAGGTCCACCTAGGAGGAGAAACCAAAACTAAAGCAAGAAATAAAAAAACATGATGCAAAGTTGCATTTAGGTCCACACATGATTTAAGAACATATCCTCAATTTTACAAGATCCAATTTCCCCATACGGAACTATGGAAGATGAAATACCACACGTTTCATGAGCAAAACTAGCAGAAAAATCAATGCCCAAGGACAATTGCTAACTTCCAAATCCAAATGAATTAGGGTGTGTGCCCTTAGGAGAATGCTCAAGATTACATCCACATCACTACATTAATTGTGCAAGGAAAGAAACCAACTATAACATCAACAACAAAACAAACAGAAAACATGAACAATAAATTAGAAATATTTTTGGTGATGCAAGATTGCTCAAGACCCAATATGCTCCTACATCAAACACCTAGGGTAGCAAAAGAGCTGATGTCCACATCAGGCACTGCTCATATTCTAACTTGAATCATAAAGATCCAACTCAGCTTGTGTAATCCATGAACTATCTTCAACCGGCTTGTCCTTCCACTAAACTAGGTATTCCATGTAGTCTTTTCCTCTTGCAGTCTTGCCCACTCTTCTATTCAAGATCTTCTCAATGCTATCTCTATCCCTCTTAGGATAATTCATATCATCTTTAGTTTCATCATTTTATTCAAAATACTCAAAGATATCAGTAATGTTGAATATAGGTGATATATCCATGTCTTCTGGTAATTCCACTTCATAAGCATTTCCACTGTCAAACTTCTTCAGAATCTTACAAGGTCCAAACTTCTTCATCTTTAGCTTGTTTTAGGTACCAACTAGAAATCTATTCTTCTTCAAATTATTCATAACCTCATCTCCAACTTCAAAATATTTATGTCTTCTTCTCTTATCTGCTCTTTGTTTGTATTTCAGATTACTATCCTCCAAGTGCCTTTTAAGTTTATCATGAAAAGTTCTCAAGTATACTATAGAATCCTCAGCTTCAACACTTCTCCTTGTCTTAGTAGGTAAATATCTCAACTCTATGGTTCCCTTAGGATGAAATCAAGTAAAAATCTCAAATGGTGTCCTCTTAGTACTTCTATTCACAAAATTATTGTATGCAAACTCTTCTTGTGCCAAAACTAAATCTTAATTAGCATGATTATCTCCAACTAAACATCTCAACAAGTTTTCCAAACTTCTATTCACAACTCCAGTCTGTCCATCTGTCTGAGGGTGAAATATGAACTAAACTTTAATTCAGTATTCAACTTCTTCCAAAGTGTTCTCCAAAAATAGCTAGTAAACTTAGTATCTCTGTCTGAAACAATAGATTTAGGCAAACCATGCAATCTTACCACTTCCTTGAAAAATAATTCAGCTACATGCAATGCATCAAATGTCTTCTTACAAGGTATGAAATGAGCCATCTTAGAAAATATGTCAACCACTACCAAAATAGAATCATTACCTCTCTGAGTTCTAGGCAATCCAAGAACAAAGTCCATACTCACATCTTCCCAAGGTTTATTAGGTACAGGCAAAGGTGTATACAATCCCACATTCTGAATAGTTCCTTTTTTTGTTTGGAAAATTCTACAACCTCTAACCATTCTCTGTACATCCTTATAAATATGTGGCCAAAAGTATCTCTTTGAAATCAGTTTCATAGTCTTATCAATCCCAAAATGTTCAGCAAGTCCACCACTATGTTTCTCCTTCATTATGTTCTCTCTCATAGATCCTTTAGGTATGCAAATTTGAACTCCTTTAAATAATATGTATTCTTGAATGAAAAAATTAGTCCACTTATCACTTACTATTTTTTCTTTACAAGCTTTCCAACATTATGCAAAATTAAGGTTAGTTTCATATAAACACTTCAAATCATCAAAACCAAGCACCTCAACTCTCATTTCTGTCAGCAAATTTCTTCTCCGGCTTAAAGAATCAACAACCTTATTTAACTGTCCACTTTTATGTTTCAATGAAAAGGAAAAATTCTGCAAGAACTCAACCCACTTCATATGTCTCTGATTCAATTTATTCCAACTTCCCAAATACTGTAAAACTTTATGGTTAGTATATAAAATCAAATCTTTAGGCATCAAATAATGTCTCCATTTCTTCAAAGCTTGAACAATAGCATAGAATTCCTAATCATAAATTGAATAATTTCTCTTAGTATAATTCAACTTCTCACTAAAAAAAGCTACAGGTCTTCCTTCTTGACTTAAAACAACTCCAATTGCACTACCACTAGCATCACATTCAACTTGAAAAACTTTATTGAAATTAGGCACAACAAGTGTAGGAAACTCTGCAATTCTTTGTTTTAATGTTTCAAAACTCTTTTGTGCTCTATGTGTCCATTTGAAATCCCTTATATTTCCCCTCATAGTTTCAGACATAGCATTACAAATAGAACTAAAATTTATGATGAACTTCCTATAAAAACTTACCAATCCATGGAATGATCTTACTGTTGGAAACTGCAATTGAAACAATTGTTGTATTGTCATTGATGTCAAACCTTAACTGGTAAGACTGTTTCTACTTAGGAAAGTACTATATCTATTGTATTGTTGTGAAGAAGCGGTAGAAAGGATGGTAACAATAGAACCTAGGGAAAGGTTGAGTTATCTTGATACTACAAAGTGTACTTGACTATGTTGTACAATGATGAGACAATGTATTATTTATCTTAGTAAGATTGAAGACTAAACTGGTAGGCTTGATCGAGAAAAATGGAGAAATCATGTTTGAGCCAAGTGATGTTAGTGTCAACCGAGTCAGTAAATGTTGAGCAAAATTCTAGTGTTGACCGAACAACAGTTAATTGTTGAGAAGACTGTATAAGCACGGGAAACATTTTTTAGTAATGACCGAGCTTTCTACATGAAGACCAAGTAGTTGATCTCAGTATTGACCGAGCATCAACATTTTTATATTTGAAGAGAATTTAGATTTGAAGTTGACATTGTTGAATTCTTGGATTATGTAAAATGTGTTGATTTTATTTATTGATAGTTTGAAAGCATTAAATGCATTGTAAAATGTTTTATTGTAAATCTTTAAGAGATTTGAGATGATTCTAGAAAAGGAGCCGAAGAACATGAAGCAGGAAGATTCAATGAATCTGACCTAACCCTAAGATCTACGAAGGAGATTGAGCAACAAAAGATGAGTTAACCTAATTGAGGAAGTATTAAGGGAACCTAAGCATTAGGTATGCTTATGCATGGGTGAAAAGAACATGCTAGAATATCAGTAGATTTTATTGACTGTATAAGCAGAAAAGGTTGAAGGAGAAGTGTGGTGATTACTTGAAGAAAAGTTTTGAGCAGATCAAAGATGGAGATGGAAAAGTTTCAAAGTCAGTAAACCAGCATTTGTGTACAGAATTGGATCTGATATTTGCAGAGTTGTATGTTTTTCATATCAATACTGCTACTACTTTCTAACCATTGTAACAGTCAAAATCCTTTTAACAGAGGTTGACCTAACAGTCATATGTTTAAATCCTTTGAACAAGGTTTCATTCTAATGGAGTGTATGTAAGTCCTATAACAAGGCTCACTTTTAACAAGGTGATTGAAATCCTTTAACCGGGTCACACCTAACAGTGTGTATTGTAACCTTTGACAGGGTTGGCTTTCAACTGAGCTCACTTTAGAAGAGTGAAAATAATAGTAGCATGTTACAAAGTGGTTTTCCCACATTGGGTTTCCACTATAAATCCTAGTGTCAATGCTTGTGTGAATGTTTTGGTTTGAACATTTCTATGTTTTACAAGTTAGATATAGTTGGGTAGTGGACTGCAATGTTATATGCTTTTATTATTGAATCAGTGATGACCGAGTTGGTTTTGGTTGTTAGATCTAATTTAAAGAAAAGTTTTTGAAGTTTTTTTATACATCAGGACCTAAGAACAACTGATTCCCCCCCCCTTCTCTATTATTCTAAATCATATTAACAATTGGTATCAGAACTGTGTTGCTTATTATTGGTGTTTACAGAAATCAAGTTTAAAGGGACTTGAAGCAAATGATCAGGATGTATAAGAAGGATGTACTGAAGTTGAATAAGGAAAACTTCCTTGCATGGCAAAGCTTGATGAAGCTACATTTGGCCGATATTGGTGATTCTGCAAAGTACTACATTGAGAATGACTATGTCTCACCTGTCGCACCTTTGACTGCCAAAGAAATGAGAGCTAAGAAAGAACATAATAAGGAAATGCTAGAAATTGCGTCTGCCCTAAGCTATCCAGAATTTGAGGACATTAAGGATTGCACAACTGCTAAGGAGATGTGGGATACTCTTGCAAAGATCTATGGTGGTGACTTATATGTACTAAAAGCTAAAGTTGAGAGTCTTAGAGGTAAGTTTGATGAGATGAGAATGCAAGAAGGTGAGAACATTGCACAATATTGTGGTAGAATAAAAGAAGTTGTCAATGCTATTAGAGGAGCAAATGGGACTATTGATGATGAAACTATAATTGGAAAAGTACTAAGAAATCTGCATCCTATATATGCTATTAAGATCTCAGCTATTCAGGAATCTAGATGTAACTCTATTAATGTGCTTACTTTGGAAGGTTTGATTAAAAAGATAACTTCTTTTAAACTCTCTAACTATGATAACTTCACTATTGCTAGTATTGGTAATGTTGAATCTTCTTTTAAGTCACAGTTAGTTCTGAACAAGCCAAAGAAACAAAAAGAAAGATGCATAAGTGAAAGTGAAAGTAAAAGTGAAAGTGAAGGTGACAGTGACACTTCTGATGAAGAACTTGAAAATCTAGAAGCTCTTATGGCTGAAGACTGAGAAGGGGAAAAGGAAGATATAAAGGTAAACTCCCTATTATATGTTTTGCATGTAATAAAGTTGGTCATATAGCTACTAGATGTCCTGATAGGAATGATAAAGATGAAGAAAGAAACAAAAAACACAAAGACAGAAGAGATGACAAAAGCTACTGAAGGTACAAAGATTAAAAAGGAAAAGGTAAGAAATCTTGTTACATTGCCGAAGAAGAATCTGACACTGATAGTGATGAATTGGAAATTGGGGTAGCCTATGTTGCAATAAAAGATGAAATTGATGAGGATGAGAAAATTGCATTGATCTCCTATGTGAACAAGAATGACAAATGGATTATTGACAGTGGTTGTTCACATCACATGAATGGTGACAAGAGTAAGTTTGAGACCTTACATCATTATAGAGGTAAAAGTGTAAAATTTGGTAATGATGCACCATGTCCTGTTAGAGGAAAAGGTTTGATTAAACTGACTAATAAGATCTCTTGTGAAAATGCATATTGGGTTAAAGGTTTAAATTATAATCTACTAAGTATTGCTCAGCTCAATAGCACTAGTTACCAAGTGGAATTTCATCACAAGAAAGCTAAGATATTTGATGCTACTGGTGAACTGATCGGAAGTGGAGAACATACTAGAGGTAATTTGTTCTATCTTGACGTATCTAAAGAAGCATGTATGGCTGCACAACTTGATGAAATTTGGTTATGGCATAAGAGGCGATGTCATGTTAACTTTGATAATTGGTAGAGATAAGTAAGAAGAAGAAATTAAGAGGTCTACCTAGATTGAAGAAGCCTAAGAATGTGATGTGCAAGGCATGCCAGTTAGGAAAAATGACTAAGTCAAGTTTCAAGAGCAAATCCTTTACTTTTGAAAACATTTTAGATTTGGTTCATACTGACCTTTGTGGACCTACGAGTGTACAAAGTTACTATGGTGCTAGATATTTTATCTTTTTTGTTGATGATCATACTAGGATGATGCATGTAATGTTTCTAAAAGAAAAATCTAATGCTTTTCAATTCTTTAAGTGGTATTTGGCTAAGGTTGAGAAGGAGATAGGTAGGAACCTAAAATTTCTTAGATTTGACCGAGGTGGAGAATTTACATCAAATGAATTCAATTTGTTTTGCAATGATAGAGGAATCAAAAGTCAGATGTCTGCACCTAGAACACGTCCACAGAATGGTATACTAGAAGAAGAAGTTTACATAGAATAGCCAGAAGGTTTTATTGATCTAAACAAAAGACACATGGTATGCAAACTGAACAAAGCCCTATATGGACTAAAAAAAGCTCCCAAAGCATGGTATCAGAGGTTGCATAACTACTTGATATGAATTAGATTTTCAAGAACAAATGACACAAGCAATTTGTACATGAAAGATGAAGAAGGTAAAGGTATCCTGTTGGCAAATATTTTTGTGGATGACATTATTTTTGGTGGAAAAGATGCTTTGTGCAAAGGATTTTCAAATGAAATGCAAATTGAATTTGAAATGAGCATGTTTGGTGAGATTAAATTCTTTGTTGGTTTACAAGTACATCAGATGAAGCAAGGAATTTTCATTACACAGTCTAAGTATGTTAATGAAATATTGAAAACTTTTGGGATGGAAGATGCTAGACCAGTGAGCACTCCTATGGTTACTAGACAAAAGTTATCTAAGAATGATGATGTTGTAGAGGTAAACCAGACTTTGTACAAATCCATGATTGGAAAACTGCAATATGTTGTACATAGTAGACCAAATATTGCACTAGTTGTTGGGATTGTGGAAAGATTCTCTACCAATCCTAAGGAAACACACATGATGGCTATGAAATGAATTATGAGATACTTGAAAGGAACTGCTGACTATGGGCTATATTACAAGAAGAATGACAAATTTGAACTAAGAGTATATACAAATGTTGATTGGGTGGGAAATGTAGATAACATAAAGAGTACTAGTGGTGGAGCTTTCTTTCTTGGATAGAGATTAGTCTCCTGGATGAGAAAGAAACAAAATTGCATTTTCCAATCTACTGTTGAAGCTAAGTATGTTGCTACTATAGTAAATTGTTCAAATTTGGTATGGATAAAACAATTGTTGGTAGGCATGAAAGAAGAAATCACTGAACCTATTGTTATTTTATGTGACAACACAAGTGCTTTCAATGTTTCTAAAAATCCAATGATGCATACTAAGACCAAGCACATAGAAATCAAGTATCACTACTTGAGAGAATTGGTACAAGATAAAGAAGTCTGAATGGAATATGTGAATACAAAAGAACAACTAGCAGATATATTCACTAAAGCTTTACCTAAAGAAGCTCATGAATATTTGAGAAGTCAATTAGGGGTCCTTCCCCTAACTGAGGCTGCCTAGTCAAGCTAGGAGCACTGCATCAAAGTATGCTATAGTAGAATACTTGACAACTTGATGCAGAAGATTGTCACACTTTAGGACTGGCCTAGAGTTGTGAAGAAGAGAAAAGAAAAGGAATCAGTCATAAGCAAGATGATAGAGGGAGAAACATTGAGTTGCATAGATAATATCTACATCTGATGGATGTATGTTTTAGTTTCTGCTTTGGCATTTTTGTCAAAGAGGGAGATGAACTGAGATGACACAATAACACATGACATTGAAAGTAAGGGAGATGATAAACTAAAATGAAAGATCAGGATAGAGGGAGATCTGGATACTTCTGACAGTCACAAAAGTGAGGCTTATAGATTCTGAATTAGAATGAAGCTAAGGATATTACAATTTTTTTTTTTGATGGACAAATAAGTTTTTGGATTGGTTGGTAATCCATGTGTTATTCAGGTGATATCATATGGTGTTGCCATCAATGCCAAAGAGGGAGATTGTTGGAAACTACAATTGAAACAATTATTGTATTGTCATTGATGTCAAACCTTAACTGGTAAGACCGTTCCTACTTAGGAAAGTACTATATCTATTGTATTGTTGTGAAAAAGTGGTAGAAAGGATGATAAAAATAGCACCTAGGGAAAGGTTGAGCTATCTTGATACTACAAAGTGTACTTGACTATGTTGTACAATGATGAGATAATGTATTGTTTATCTTAGTAATATTGAAGAATAAACTAGTAGGCTTGACTGAGCAAAATGGAGAAATCATGTTTTAGCCGAGTGATGTTAGTGTCGATTGAGTCAGTATATGTCGAGAAAAATTCTAGTGTCGACCAAACAAAAATTAATTGCCAAGAAGACTATATAAGTCGAGGAAACATTTTTTAGTAATGACCAAGCTTTCTACATGAAGACCAAGTAGTTGATCTCAGTATTGATCGAGCATCAACATTTTATATTTGAAGAGAATTCAGATCTGAAGTCAACATTGTTGAATTCTTGGATTATGTCAAATGTGTTGACTTTATTTATTGATTTTTTGAAAGCATTAAATGAACTGTAAAATGTTTTATTGTAAATCTTTAAGAGATTTGAGATGATTCTAGAAAAGGAGCCGAAGAACATGAAGTGGATAGATTCAATGAATTTGACCTAACCCTAAGATCTATGAAGGAGATTGAGTGGAAAAAGATAAGTTAACCTAATTGAGGAAGTATTAAGGGAACCTAAGCATTAGGTATGCTTATGCATGGGTGAAAAGAAGATGTTGGAAGATCAGTAGATTTTATTGACTGTATAAGAAGAAAAGGTTGTAGGAGAAGTGTGGTGATTGCTTGAAGAAAAGTTTCAAGCAGATTAGAGATGGAGATGGAAAAGTTTCAAAGTCAGTAAACCATCATTTGTGTATGAAATTGGATTTAATATTTGCAAAGTGAGTTGTATGTTTTTCATAGCAATACTATTGCTACTTTCTAACCACTGTAACAATCAAAATCCTTTTAACAGAGGTTGACCTAATAGCCATATGTTTAAATCCTTTGAACAAGGTTGCATTCTAATGGAGTGTATGTAAGTCCTATAACAAGGTGCACTTTTAACAGGGTCATTGAAATCTTTTAACCGAGTCACACCTGATAGTGTGTATTGTAATCTTTGATAGGGATGGCTTTTAACTGAGCTCACTTTAGAAGATTGAAAATAATAGTAGCATGTTACAAAGTGGTTTTTCCCAGATTGGGTTTCCACTATAAATCCTAGTGTCAATGCTTGTGTGAATGTTTTGGTTTGAACATTTATGTGTTTTATAAGTTAGATACAACTGGGTAGTGGATTGCAATGTTATATGTTTCTATTATTGAATCAATGATGACCGAGTTGGTTTTGGTTGTTAGATCTGATTTAATGAAAAGTTTTTGAAGTTGTTTTATACATCAGGACCTGAGAACAACTGATTCCCCCTCCTTCTCTATTGTTCTAAATCATATTAACACTTACCTCTCCAACATTCTCTAGTGTAGGCCAATCAAATATAACTCTCACTTTCGCAGGGTCCATCTTCAATCCATTAGCTAAAATCACAAAACCAAGGTACACAATCTCCTCTTTCATAAATGAACATTTCTTGAAATTAATCAACAACTTTTCTTCCTTCAATCTCTACAATACTTGTCTGATATGCTCAAGATGTTCTTCCTTAGTCTTATTGAATATCAAAATTTCATCAAGATATATGATGAAAAACTTACCCAAGAATCTTTTCAAAACTTCCTTCATCAGCCTCATGAAAGTACTAGGTGCATTAGTCAAACCAAAAGGCATAACCAACCATTCATAGAAACCTTCATTATTCTTGAAAGCATTTTTCCATTCATCCCCTTGTGTAATCATAATCTGATGATATCCACTTTTCAAATCAATCTTAGTGAAATACTTTTCTCCACTAAAACTATCCATTATGTCATCCATTCTAGGCAAAGGAAATCTATATTTTATTGTTATCTTGTTTATAGCTCTAGAATCAATGCACATTCTCCATTCTTTTTAGGTGCTAACATATCAAGTACTGCATAAGGACTCAAACTTTCCCTAATCAAACCTCTTTTAAGAAATTCTTGCACTTTTCTATTCAACTCAGTCTTTTCACTAGATGTCAATCTATGTGGTGCTTTGTTAGGCAAACTAGCTCCAGGTATCAAATCCATTCAATGACTTATACTTCTCATAGGTGGTAAAACATCAGGTACATTATCAAAAATGATATCATGAAATTCAACCAACAAAGGTTTAACCTTAGGTGCATGTTCTAACTCATCTTGTTTCTCAGTCTTTCTTGGAATTAAAGGAAAATAAACATCCTATTCTTTCATTTCTCTTGCAAACTTTTTACCATCAACCAAGCATACTCTAACTATAGTATGTAGTGACCTTCATCAAATTTCTCTACTAAAGGCAATAATATTTGTTTCTTTCCATCCATCCAAATAGTATATTGATTCAATTTACCATCATGCAAAGCTTTCCTATCATACTACCAAGGTCTACCCAAAAGAATATGACAATGATCCATAGTCATAATATCACAAAAGACTTCATCATGATTATTCCCAATTTTGAATTTAACAAGGCATTGTTCACTTACAAGTAGTTTATGCTCCTTTTGGATCCAAGAAATATGGCAAGGCTTAGGATGTCTCAATCTCTACAACAGCAACTTGTTAACCAACTCTTCAGATGCCAAATTATTAGAGCTTCCACTATCAATGATTACCTTGCAACATTTTTTAGAGATCTTACATCTGGTTCTGAACAAACTTTTCCTCAGAATAGGTTCTTCATCATCTCCTTCATTACACAAGATCCTTCTTAGCATCAATTTTTCACCATATTCAGGTTCATTAGACAATTCCTCAACTTCCTTATAAGCCAAATTGTTTCTGCTATTACCTCCAATCTTCTTTCCAAAGTTAGTACATTCAAAAGCTCTATGTCCTTCTTCAACACATTTGTAACAAGTACCTCTAAACAAATATTTCTCTTCTCTTTTCCCACTATTGTTATTCCTAGAGTAACCAATATAGCTACCTCTAGAGTAATTACCTCTTCTACCAATAGGTTCATCTTTCCATCCTTTATCTTGCACTACATTATTAGATCTACTACTTTCTCCATAAGATCTACCTCTACTTCTCTCAAATCTACCACCTCTTCCTCTCTGTCTTTGATCATGTCTTTTTGTTAATCGCTCTTCTGCATTCAAAGAAAATTGGTATGCTTATTCCACAATATCTATTTTAACATAACTAATCTCATCTTGAATTGATGTCCTTAGACCATTCAGGGTTAATTGAGACTGCTTAAACCCACAAACATACCCTGTGAAGAGTTACACATGGAAGCAATGTTTAAACAAAACTCAATGCCATGAAATACAATGAATATAGGAAAGCATCTGGAAACCAAAATGGTGCAATTATTATAAAATCATCAACATGTCTGGCTGTGAGGCCTTCCAAGTTTGGGCCTTATACAATAAAGAATTAGTGAAATCAAAATCACAACTCACATATTATTTCATGTGCTCATGTTACTGCTATCTAGGAACACTCACTACTACCTCTCCTCTACCTCTATCTCCTACAAAAACAACACAAGCTCAAAATATATAGCCAACAAAGCCACAAGTCACCCAGTCAGGCATTTAATTACAATATAGGTCCACCTTGGAGGAGAAACCAAAACTAAAGCGAGAAATTAAAAAACATGATGTGAAGTTTCATTTAGGTCCACACATGATCTAAGAACATATCCTCAACCGCACAAGATCCAATTTCCTTGTAGGAACCGTGCAAGATGAAATACCATACATTTCATGAGTGAAACTGGCAAAAAATCAATGCCCGAGGACAATTGTGATAACTTCTAGATCCAAATGAATTAGGATGTGTGCCCTTAGGAGAATGCTCAGGATTAGGTCCACAACATTGCACTAACTGCATAAGGCAAGAAACCAACTACATCATCAGTGACAAAACAAACAATAGTCAAGAATAGGAAACATGAAATATTTTTGGTGATGCAAGATTGCTCAAGACCCAAGATGCTCTTGCAGGTAGACACGACAACACTAATGAGCATTAAGAGGAGTCAAGCTGTTAATTTTCTTCATTATTACTCCAAGAATTGTAGAGCATTCTACAGCTGGTGGGTGATCTGAGGAAGTTCCTCGCTGACAAATTTGAGTAAAGAATTGTGCAAAGAGCTGTAAGTTATCCTTTTTCCTATGAGCATTTATGATTTCTAATGTATTTTATGCAAATTTATTATGGGGTTTCCTTTTTTAGAAAGGGCCATTGATGTTATTTCATTATTGAGAAGGGTCTTATTTTTAAGATAAGTGAAAGCCTTAGTTTCTAAGAGTTTTAGTCATAGGCCTTATTTTTCAAAATGTCACATGCTAGAGAGAATTTAAGGAAGTTAGGGTATCTCAAGAAAAATCTCTATGACAACTTCTTAAACTAGTTAAAACCATCTATAAATAACAAGTTTTTAGGTACTAGATTGGTCAAGGGAAAGAAAATTAAGGAGGGATTGTATGATGTGTTTGGGCATATAGAGGATACCCGACTACCAATTTCAGGGGTATACTTGTTCACACAGTGCTATGGTCATGACAATCTTCCAAATCCTAAATTAAATACTGGGCAGTTTGACATGGGTAAATTAGTTGTTCCAAATGTGTTTTTGGATGTGGACCTTCTCCTAAAAATTGCAAACAGATATGATCTAGTTGCCAGAGTGGTTAGGGATATTAGTGGAGAATTTTTTCTCACTATAAGTGGAGATGAAATTAGGGAGGTGTTTGACACTAGTGAATTATATGCCAGTTTGATGGACATAAATTTAAAAAGTTTTCTGATCCAATATATTAGAGCTCAACAAATGGTTAGGGGGAAGATTCTTCCCACTCATTTTCCCAAGGTGCAATTAGTAAAGTATTTTGTAGGGGAATCAACTCAGGAACCCTTTGCTGTGAAGGCCTTTGAAAAACACTTTCAAGACACATATTATTCACTGTGTCAGCTATTGTGGAAGCATGGTGGACACATTATGCCTCCCGATCTCATGTATATGGCTATTCTAATTCAACATCCTAGTTTTGTCTCAATATATGACTAACCAACCTATATGGAAGAAAAGATCCCTACTAATTTAGTATATTTTAAGAAGAGAGGTAGTGACATGTTCTATTGGTTCTCCTTATTGATGCACATGTTTCTTTTTAGAAATGTTGATTATTTCCAACAATTTATAAGGCTGAATAGGAACAAAGATGGGGAACCTATGCTTGTAAAAACATGAAGATCATTGATTTCCAAGGATTGGGAGGAATCTAGTTATGTCCTCTTTGATAATATTTTTGCATCTAGACTAAGGGCTAGATTAGTTGTAAATGTTCTTAGGATCCCTTCTGAATTATTAGATTTTTTGAGGCCAAAGGTGATGCAGGAGCACCCTGGGTGTAAGGGAAATCTTGCTTCACCCAAAAATATTTCTAGTTTCTTTTTCAATAAGGGCTACCTTGTGTAGAGTTTCTATTTATGGAAACTTACTATTTTTAGTAAGTTGGTCATATAATCTCAGAATGTTCTAATTTCATAGGTGGATGTTTATCTAAGTCATATCAGTCTGCTAGTTGAGTTTCATTACCATGTCATATGTATTGGTGAAGTTATAGAGGTTTTTGGGTACAAAATATTTGAGCTCAATTTTGAAGGCCTTAGAGGTTATGGAACAAGGTCGAACCCCAGTTGACTAGAGCTTGCACAAGTCAGGCACTATAGATCATGACCTGCCATTTCTGAAAAGTGGTTATAATAGCCAAATAGAGCTATGGTTAAAAAGTAATGGCCTCCAAAATTGGGCTACCTAAAAATATAATTTTTAATTATTTTGAGCTGACCCTAATGTAATAATTATGAAAAATAAAATAATTCTAGGGGTAGTCGGCTTTAATGGCTAAATTTATGGAACCTTCCCGATGGTGGAAAATTGCCTATATAAGGAAGGCCCATAGTGTTATCTAGGTAAGTTCTGGGTAATGATTTGAGGCTTTTTCCTACAAAATATTGTGGAAGGAAAATGGCCACATGGCTTTCCATATTACAATTCTAAAATTTGTAATTCCACACTTGTGGAAATAATAAGAATCCCATTTTTTGTTCTTGTAAATTGTTGTTGTTTCTTTGTTTCTGTTATGTGTTTGTGGTATTAAGGGGAGCACCCTTCATCAAGTGGTATCAGAGCAGGAGTTCCTAAGTGTGTAGACAGATCACTAACTGTGAAGGAGTTTGCACCAGGATTGTAATTTAGGGTTTCAATGTCGATAAGTACAAAAATGCCTCCACGAAGAGAATGTGGTGGAAGAGCTGGAGGTATGTCACCTGAGGTTAGAGCCCTCTAGAGACAAGTGCAAGCATTGCAGAAAGAGATTCATAGAGGCATGAATCTTTCCATAAGAGAGGAAAGTGAGGATGAAGCCAAAGAAGAAGGAAATTTTGATTAGGAAGGAGAAGGTGAAATTTTAAACTAAGAGGAAGAAAGTCTTTTTCAAGCCATTTCCAAAATTGGAAAAAGACCTAAGATTGAAGTTTCTACATTTTTAGGAAATCTTAACCCAGGGGAGTTGATCGACTGGATCAATAAATTAGAAGAATTTTTTGAGTACAAAGATATCAAGGATCCTGATAGGGTCAAGTTTGTGAAGGCTAAACTAAAGGGTCATGCGAAGATCTAGTGGCAGGAGATTTAATTGGAGTGAAATAGAAGAGGAAATGAGAAAATCAAAATATGGAAATAGATGGTGGATAAATTGAAGTGATAGTTCATTCCTATTGATTATGAGATTGATCTACTGAAGAAAATGCAAGGTTTGAAGCAAGAAGGGAAATTTTTTCAAGAATATACAGAAGAGTTCTATCGAATCCTCATCAAAACAATCCATGCAGAAGCTAATAAGGAGAAAGTTGCATATTACCTTAATGGGTTGAGGCCAAGCATTTAGAAGGATTTGAGTTTGGTCTGAATGAACAATATTGAAGAGGCATATCAGTTTTCCCTAAAAGTAGATGAAAAGTTGAACAATAAGTTTGAAAGTAGATAAAGAAGAAGAGGTCATGGTAGGAGATCTAGTGGACGGTCATATGCAGGCTAAAATCAAGATTAGAAAAAGAAGGATGAGGCCAGTATTAGTCAAAATTAGAGAGGAAAAAATTTCAATCATTTACAAGATTAGAATAATAAAGACCAAAGAGGAAGAAGAAGAGGACATGGATTAGGAAGAGGAGGCTTTCATGGAACATGTTTTCACTATGCAGAAGAAGGTCATAGGGCATTTTGTTAGAGTTTTAGGTGACTCTACCACACCCCTAGGATTGAATGCAAGACCAAGATAACTTCCACAAGATATTGGCAGGACAATTGCATTAAGATGCAAGAATGATATTATTGATCATGGACATGATTAAAATGTACATAATAGGCCTCCTTATATAGGAAAGGAGATAAGAGACAATGATAAGGAGCTAATAAGCTATTACTTATGCTAGGTGTAATCACATGTCCACCAAATGTGGACCATCCTCCATTATGCAATAAAGTATGTGCAATGGATTAGGATGATAATGTGATAAGAGTACGAAAGGTGCATCTCACACACAAAGATGTATGTGATGACAACTATCACACCTAAAGTGGAAATTCTCCTACACCATGTTCTTGAATGAGGTGCACACTCCTAGGTGTCTCAATCACTAACTACTATGCAATGCATTATCCCAAGTAAGATTAAGTTAAGTGTAATTAGGAATATATAATTACACCAACACCCCCCCTTAAGTGCAACTTAGGGGAATGCACTTAAACTCACAATGCAAGTTGGGTCCCAGCTACTAGGCCATGTTAGGTAGCCATGTACAAAATGAATAGAAAGCATAACTCTCATGAAGCAGAGAAAGAGGGAAAACCTCATGGGAAAAACCCTCCCCAAAAAAGAGAGAAGAAAACAAGATGCATGAATGGAGTGCTCAAGACCCCCCAAGAACTACATACATCATGTATATACAAATAATTATCCCCCCATTAGAAGGATAGTAGGAGACAAGATATCCCCCCCATAATGAAGAATATCCTACAAAAATGGTGAGTGCTTGAAGACAAATTATATTCCAATGACTACAAACAACATTTCTCCCCTTGGGAAGAGGATATACCAAGTACAAATGTAGGAATGCTTCTCATTGTGGATAGGAACTAGGAAGTGGAATCCAAATGAAGTATGATGATGATGCCATGAACCAATCCATATCCAAATGAAAGAAGGAAGAAGGTCTCCAAATATGCATCTTTGAAGACTAAATAGGCCTCTCCAATCTCAAAGAATCTATCACATCATGTGACAAACCAAGTGAAGAAGAAGAATCAAGAATGTCAATCTCCAAAGAATGTGAAGAAGTATCTCCAACTATGATGAAACTGTCATCAAAGAGAAGAGAAACCCCCTCAAGTATGTCTCCAAAATTTGAAATATGAGACTTCACAAATAATGAACCAATATCTGGCAAGTAAGAATCTCAATCAGGAAGACATATAGATATCTCTTGCAATGAATCACTGGAATCACCAACAAGAGATGATTATGTGATCTCAACTAGAGAAGTAGGAGCTACAAGAGGAGCCACTGGATCATCCTCACTCTCAATTGCTGTAAATTCTTCAATTGCATCTAAAGTATAATCATCATAGGAAATATTATCTGCATCATCAAGAGGAATGAGGCAATCTGAAGCAACATCATTTGGGAATGGAGGAACATGTGGATCACCAAAAATCTCCCAAATGATTGTCCAAATTATGTGTAGACATTGAACACCTCTAAATTTGGGGTAGATGTCATAGAAGAGACACAAACTGATGCTACCAATAATCAAATTTATAATATGAGCATTGTTTTCTTCGCAAACATATTGCTTCCCCTATGACTTTGGCTCAGGAATGAGTCCATAAAGATGAGGCAAGAGATTAAGCCATCTATAATGTGTGATGATTCCTTTTGCCCATGACTCATAATTATCTTTAGTCAAAAGTAATACTATAGGATGTGTTTCATAACCCATGATTACATTAATGATACACTTCTCTCATTACAAATTGAGATCAACAAATTATTACACTGCACAATGGCTATAATAGACTTAGATCACTATGCAAAAGACCAAGCTAAGGCTTATGCATTACAAATGAAAAAACTAAGCCAATTTTTGAAAGTATAGTTTCTGGTCACAATCACTAAAATCTGATTCTAGATCTGGAAAATACAGAAAAAATTATGCACTTTCAAAAAAAAATTGCACCTAAAAAGGAGTTCATATGAGCTCAAATGAGGCCTTGGAAGTTGCAAAACCTGAGATTTGCAATTTTTTTTAAAAATCAGGAATAGAGATTAGAAACCACCTGAACCATTATGTAGATCATGAAATTCTACCTCAAAAGAAAAAAAAAATCTCAAAAAAAGGATTCCAGATGACTGAGATATCACTGTTTGAAAATTGCCTCTAAAATTATTTTTTCTGAATCACCGCCGTCGCACTTCCAAAATTCAAATAGCTCTAGATTTGGCCTCAGGTGTTTGATTTGGATGAAATAAAATTTAATTTAGGGGTTTTTGGACCTCCTTAATATGATTCCAACCTCTGATTTGCACCAGCAAGCACCAATATTGACCTACAATAGAAAGCCACAAAATACAAAACCCCAAATTTTCTCCAAATAGACTATGCAACAGTGATGTCCAAATACCTTTATTCTACACCCACAATTGAATCAAGCCAAGATTTCACTTCTTGAGAAGAGGTCTTCACACCTTGAGAGCTCTGATACCATGTTAGAGTTTTAGGTGACTCTACAACACCCCCAGGATCGAATGCAAGACCAAGATAACTTCCACAAGAGATTGGCAAGACAATTGCATTAAGATGCAAGAATGATATTATTGATCATGGACATGATTAAAATGTACATAATAGGCCTCCTTATATAGGAAAGGAGATAAGAGACAATGATAAGGAGCTAATAAGCTATTACTTATGCTAGGTGTAATCACATGTCCACCAAATGTGGATCATCCTCCATTATGCAATAAAGTATGTGCAATGGATTAGGATGATAATCTGATAAGAGCACAAAAGGTGGATCTCACACAAAAAGATGTATGTGATGACAACTATCACACCTAAAGTGGAAATTCTCCTACATCATGTTCTTGAATGAGGTGCACACTCCTAGGTGTCTCAATCACTAACTACTATGCAATGCATTATCCTAAGTAAGATTAAGTTAAGTGTAATTAGGAATATTTAATTACACCAACACATTTGAATGTCCTTAATGCCAAGGAAGGATAGATAGGAGAACTAAAGGGTAGGAAGGAATTTCACATATGGATGAAGATGCCAAATCATCACATTTTGAAGATGTTGAAACAGGAGAAGTCCTAGTTAATAGAAGGGTCCTGCTAAGTAGTGAGAATGAACCTGAGCAAAGGAGGAGCTTGTTTCACACTAGGTGCAAGTGTGAGGATAAATATTGCAATGTGATTATTGATAGTAGAAGCACTAAAAATTTGGTGTCAGAATAGATGGTCACAAAGTTAAAGCTCAAGAGGTTGAAACACCCATGTCCATACCAGGTCACTTGGGTGCAGGATGACCAGAAGGTCATGATAAATGAAAAGTGCCTAGTAAAGTTCAAGATTGGGGGATACCATAATGATGTACTATGTGATATCATACCCATGGATGCATGTTATATGTTGTTGGGTAGGTTGTGGTAGTTTGATAGACATGTTGTACATGATGGTCATGTGAATACCTATTCCTGGACAAAAGATGGAGTGCAACATAAGCTAAAGAGATTGAAGGACACACAAGAAAAGGTATGTAGTGTTGCAAGAATAAGTGTTGTTGATGGAAGAAAATTCTTAAAGGGTACGAGGCATGAGATTATGTGTTTTACTTTAATTCCAAAAGCTGGTAAAGAGGAAGTAGAAGATGTACCTACATAAGTTATAGATCTATTGAATGAGTTTCAGCATATTGTATCTGATAATGTGCCTGATGGATTACCACCTGTAAGGAAGATCAGTCATCAGGTAGACTTGATTCCAAGAGCCATTTTGGAAAATAAGGCAGTACAGAGAATGACACCAGTAGAAAGTGAAGATTTGAACAAACAAGTACATGATTTGTTGTAGAAGGGGTTGATTCAAGAGAGTCTGAGTCCATGTGCTTTACTAGTATTAGCACCAAAGAAGAATGGATAATGGAGGATGTGTATGGATTCTAGGGCTATCAACAAGATCACAATCAAGTATAGATTTCCATTGCCATGAATGGATGATATTATAGACTATTTGAGTGGAGTTGTGTATTTCTCAAAGATAGAGCTAAAGAGTGGACATCATTAGATTCAGATTAGAGAAGGAGATGAATGGAAGACTACCTTCAAGAAAAATGAAGTTAGCATCTAGGAAGATTTCACTCCAGTTTGATGCCTAATGATAGTCCTTTAGCAATGCTTAAAGGATCAAACATAATTGCAAATATATTGAGAAGTCTATACATAATTTATCCAACCAACACTTAGCATAAATTACTCAACATTATGGATCTATAATTCTTCTCTAGAAAATTGCTCAAATGAAGACATTTATCACTGCTCCAAATACTTCAAATTCACTGCTACAACTTTTCCCTAGAGTGATCGATCCTTGAGATGAAAGCATATGTTATGTTTTTGATATATTTCTTCTCAAGTTCGATCTTCATATATATGTGAATGGAGCAGACTCTTTAATAGGCTGACTTGGGCCTTTAAATAAATAAACCTTATTTATTTAACAAGAGGCTAACTTGGGCCCTTTAAATAAACTTGATTATTCCATTCAAATATTAAATTAATTTTCTAATAAACAATAAATAATACATATCTCTATATTTATTATTATTATTTATATATAAAAAATATCTCAACTAATGCATGATATATTTTCTGAAAGGCCATAATTTATATGAATTTTTGTTTCAGTTTGTATTCAGTTTACAAAGAGAGTATTGGAGTGCATTTTGATACATCTGAAATTTGTTCAAAGTGCAATTACTTGTCTACTTATTTTGTAAAGGACAATGTTAGAAATTGTGATAAGTTGTATCTTTTGTAATAGACTTAGAGTTGGTGCTTTTAGAAGTATGAGTTGGAGCTTAGATCATTGAAGTAATATTGATTGAGTTGCCGCTCTTAAAGTAGGTAGTTGGTGACTTCTTAGGGTTGGTGTTCTTAAACATTGTAATTGAACCTAGGTTTCTACGAATTATAGACTTGTATTTGGAGTCATATTTTTTCAATAAAGATAGGGAATTAAAATCTTTTTGAAGACAAAATCCTTGTAATCAAGACAAATGGAAAATACTTGAAGACTTCAAAAGTTTGAGACAATAATAGTATTGTGATTTGTTGTTGCACTTAAGGAGAAAATGTGAAGGTCAAGATATAACTTGTATTTTTATTTTGATCTTAGTCTAACCCATGTAATTTAATGGTTAGAGAAAAACATCAAGCTGATTTATTTAGGCTTTGTTTGAATGGGGCCTTAGATTTGACTTTGTAATAAAGGCATGATGCCTTAAATACTTTGATTTTGAAGAGATACCTAAGGGGGAAATACTTTAAAATACATTTTATTGCATAAAATACATTTTATTGTAAAGGAAGGATTATGGTCGATTGGAGATCAAATCGATGAATGTAATATACTTTTCTTCAATGAAATGTAAATTAAATAAGACTAGCCATGTCTCTACTTGTGAGGGTACAGTCCTCTTATTAGTTGCCCAAAATACTTTCTTTCATTGCAATATGGGTAGAAAAGATAGATGTTAGTATGATTGTTCATTTATATGTTGATTTGGATTGATTGCATATAAGAATTCTATGAATGACAATCATAATAATCATAATAATATGCAAGTTGAGGGACTCCAAAATTTTAAAATATATTTTATTGCATAAAATACATTTTATTGAATAAAATACATTTTATTGCATAAAATACATTTTATTGTAAAGAAAGGTATATGGTCGATTGGAGATCAAATGGATGAATTTAATATACTTTTCTTCAATGAAATGTAAATTAAACAAGATTGGCACTGTCTCTGCCCATGAGGGTACAGTCCTCTTATTGGTTACCTAAAATGCTTTATTTCATTGAAATATGGATAGAAAAGATAGATTTTAGTATGATTTTTCATTTATATGTTGATTTGGATTCATTTGTGAAGATTTTGAAGTGTTTGAACCCTGTTTAGAGGTGACTGTCCCTAGATAATTTGGGTGTGCAACAACAAATTACCTTGGTGAAATGATGGATTGGTGAGGCCCCTCACTCCCATGGATGTTATGTGAAGTGGAAAGGCATTTAAATACCTTATTTGTATGTTTCCTCATGTGTTTTTTGTAGGTTTGAATAGGGGTGAAGAGTTATAGGTCTCTAATGGAGACAAATTGCTGATTAAAGGGTCACATGTGATGGGACCAGTCATGGTCTAGGAGATTGGTCCATTAGAGGACTACTTTTTATGACATGGATGGTTATGATATGGATAAGAAATGGTGTTGGATCCACTGAGGGGATCTAGAAGTGCTTGGAGATGCTTGGAAGAGAAAGCCATAGGTAAATGTACCTAAGAATGGAGGGTTTTGATGTTGGGTGATTAAAACTTGTAATCTCTTGAAAAGTGAAAAATCCTTAGTTTAGGATCATTTTACAACTTTGTTTTTGGGTTAGAAGTTTTGGGAAGGTGTTGTGATAGCAATTTATTTTTATTTGGAGACGTATTGGAGGGGTAAAAGCCTGTACACCAGTAATTGTTCATAGAGATGTTCCAAAGAAGTGATAGTTGGTTTTTAAGTATTTTATGCAATAAAATGTATTTTAAAGTTTTGGAGTCCCTCAAATTTCATATCAAGTCAACCATAACAATGTAAAATGTATTTTATGCAATAAAATGTAAATTCTTTCCAAGTTTCCTATCTCTGTCCGTGAGGGTACAGTCAATGTATTGGGTGTCCAAAACATCTCTTTCATTGCAAAAATGGATTCAAATGAATGTTATTATGATTGTCATTCATATAATTATTCTATGAAATCAATCCAAATAAATATATAAATGAACAATATAATAACATCTATCTTTTCTATCCATATTGCAATGAAATAAAGCATTTTAGGCAACCAATAAGAGGACTATTCCCTCGCGGGAAAAGACAGAGCTAGTCTTGTTTAACTTACATTTCATTGAAGAAAAGTATATTACATTCATCCATTTGATCTCCAATTGACCATATACCTTCCTTTACTCCTCCTCTTCTCCCCTCTCACTTGGGTCACTTTCACATTGAAGTTCCTCACAAATTCTTCCACCAATTCCTCATAAAATCCCTAATTTTGGGGGAGTTGGGAGTTTATTTGTATTAAGATCCATGTGAGTAGAATGAGAGAAGTAGGGTGGGATGTGTAAGAGACCAAATTTGTAATGATTCCAATCAATTAATAAAAATCATCCTTGCAATGGTAAATCTCTTCCAGTGGGTACAATCACTACAAGAGTGAATTAAATTGCTTATGGAAATGTGTTCTTGAGTGAATAGCGATGTAAGATCATTGCCTTGTGTTTTACTTAAACATTTGTGAAATAATTTGTGTTTTACTCCTCTAAGGATTCCAATACACTCAAATCATACAGTCATTAACATCTCAATCCATTCTTGTGACCATTCTATCTCCTTGCACCAAACTATCTATAATGTCCTTGTTAGTTTGAAACCTTGGAAAGCCTGCATTGAAATAGACTCAAACTCTTCAAAGAAATCCGACTGCAACCACCTAACTACCCAAAAATGTTCCATAACAATCATAAAACTAACTATCAAAACCAAATAGATCAATGATCAAAGTTTTTAGAGTCTGAGAACACATATATTCAGTGGAGGCTATAAGAAGGGATATTTGTGAATATTTTCTAGATCTTTAAAATTCTACAGAATATCTTCTTTAGTGAGTTGAGGTGGGACAAAAGTAACATAGCTCTATGAAACCTTCACAAATATCCTTTCTTTGGCCTTCACTCATACCTCTTCTTAGGATCTGGAAACTTTTCAAAGAAACATGTGATGAGCATGTATATTTTCCTAAGCACTATTTGGAGATGACCCAACAACACATGTACTATTGTGAAAATTATCACAAGTCCATTTGTTGCTAGGTCTAGTTCCCAGTAAGGCTTGGTAAAATCTGCATGTTTGTCAAATGTAAATCAAATACTTTATGCCTAACATAATTAAATGGAATACACCAAGAAGTACCAAATGATGAATGCCCAATTGTTCTAATGGAAAAGCATCATAACCATCCATTTCTAGAACTTTATTTTCTATAGTCTTAATGATTTTTCTATAGTCCTAATGATTTTTCTTATTTTTTGTCTTTTGTCCCTTTTTTATTTCCTATGACCGTGCTTGGTGATAGGATTTTGAACATTATTCACAAAGGGTGTTTCTTTTTTTGATTGTCATGGGGTTTCGCATTTTTTATTGCTCTTGATAAATTAGGCCTTGAATTTGAATATTTATTCACTATTTTATTTTAGCTTGATATTTCATTCATTTTTCATATACAGAGAGACTACACATGCTGATAAAAAATGAGCTATTTGATTTAGGTTTACTGTTCATGATTGTAAATGGTCAATATTTCTGATGGTACTCCTTGGTGTATTTCATTTAAAAATAATCATGTTTCTATGGCTATGATAAATGTCCCTCTATGTTGAGAAAATTAGAGTTGAGAAAATGGTTGTTCAACGACTGTATCTACCATTAGAGCCACTTCATATGCATAGGTGATGAACATGCATATTTTCCTAAGCATTACTAGGATCTTACCCAACAACACATGTACTATTTTGAAAATCATATCACAAGTCCATTTGCTGCTGGGTCAAGTTCCCAATCATTTTTAGTCAAATCTGCATGTTCTTCAAATCTCAATTATTAAAAAAAATTTATTCATTGGTTGTGTGATTAGAGAATTTATATGCACGGGTGATGAACATGAATATTTCATAATAATACTTTGAATATTATTTTGACCTCTTCTCATAACAATAATAATATTAGTTTGTGTTTTACATTATTGCATTTCACAAATCATTACTAGCAAAATTTTGAACATATCTAAATGGAATACTTTGTGCTTGAAATACTTAAATGGAATACACCAAGATGTACCAAATGATGAATTATCAATTATTGTAACAACAAAGCATTAGAACCATCCATTTCTAGAACTTGATTTTCTAGTCTTAATGATTTTTCTATAGTCCTAATGATTTTGAACATTGTTGACAAAGAGTGTCTCATTTTTTGATTATTTGATTGATCCTCACAAAATTAGAGTTGACAAAATGGTTGTTCAATGACTGTATCTGCCATTAGAGCCACTTCATATGCATAATTGATGAATATGGAGATTTGCCTAAGCACTACTGGGAGCTTACCCTGCAACACATGTACTATTGTGAAAATCATCACAAGTTCATTTGCTGCGGGGTCAAGCTCCCATTAATTTTTAGTCAAATTTGCATGTTTTTCAAATCTCAATGATTTTTCTATAATCGTAATGATTTTTCTTATTTCTTGTCTTTTGTCCCTTTTTTATTTCCTATGTTTGTGCTTGGCGATAGGATTTTGTCACCTTTTGATGGTATATTTCATTCACTCTATATGGAATACTATTTTTTTCATTGTTTTATTTCAGCTTGATATTTCATTCATTTTTCATATACACAGAGACTACACATGCTAACAAAAAAAATGATCTATTTGATTTAGGTTTACTGTTCATGATTGTAAATGGTCAATATTTCTAATTGTACTCCTTGGTGTATTCCATTTAAAAATAATCAAGTTTCTATGGCTATGATAAATGTCCCTTTGTGTTGAGAAAACTAGAGTTGACAAACTGGTTGTTCAGTGTGTGTATCTATAGGTTGCAAACAAATCATCCTTCTTCCACCAACGAGTCATTCCATTCAAGAAAGACCATGTCTGACAATATCAACCTAGAACAAAATAAGGTGACAATTGCTAGATTGTGGTCTAACTTTAAAAGAAAAGGTGACAAAAAATGTTATTGTCCCTACAAAATTTGCGAGGGCTTAAAGACTCAAAGATATATAATCAAAATAGTTGAGGAACATTGTAGGCAGCATGGTCACATTGAAGGGGGAAACAAATTTCATCCATTGGTATGTATTTTAATAATTTATAAAATACATAAGACATGATTGGATGATGACATCATGTTCATGGTTAATTTAAGGTCATCATTTTGATATAGGTCAACCACCCTGAGTTTCATGTTATGGACCATGACAATCTGGAGAATGCAGATTTCTAAATGAGGGAAATGGAGGTGTGAATACTGAAGTAGAAGGTAATGATCCCATGGAAGAACATCATGATGATCAAGAAGATCACTATGATCAAGATGATGGCGATGATGCAGATGACCTTGATGTACCTATACTTGAGAAGGCATACAAGCCTCTCTACGAAGGCTCCCAAACAACTCTTCTTGTTATTGTATTGTTGTTGGTGAACTTGAAGGTTATGAATGGTTTATCCAATGTAACAATGAAACGTCTGTTAAGGTATGCCATCTTTTTTCATTTTTTTAGTCATAATTTCCTTACTAGTTAACAAAGGGTGAATCATGTAGCAATTAATATTATTTATATTAACAAATTATATTTTTGGTTGTAGGTTGATAGGTGAGTGTTTGTTACCACCATCAAACATTCTACCTCACTCGTACTGAGAATTATCTTCCATTATGAAAGATATTGGAATGGAGTATCAACCAATACATGCATGTTTGAATGATCATATTATATATCATAAACAACATGAATTTGCAACAGAATGCTCTGATTTTCATATTAGTAAATATCAATCATATCATATAACAAAAAAAGTGCATCGTAAGGTTCTTCAGTATATTCCCTTTATTCTACGTCTACAATGATTATTCAGGTGCAATAGCTTGGCACAATTTATGGATTACCATGCACGCAATAAAAGTCAAGATGAAATCATGAGAATTCTTGCAAATGGTTTGACATTTAAGGAAATAGAGGAAACTTGGCCACACTTTAAAGAATAACCTCATAATCTCAAGGTTTCATTGGCATCTAACAGTGTCAATCCATTTGGAGAGATGAGATCTGTTTACTCAGTGTGGCCTATTTTCATTATCAACAATAACATTTCTCCTTGGATGTCCATAAAGAGGGAGCACATAATGTTGGCAATGATTGTTCCAGGTATTTTTTCATTTAATAGTCATTTAAATTAATTTATTATAAATAATCCATCAAAATGGTCATAATAATTATGTAATGTTTTTGTTCATTCAAATAGGTAAGTACCAAGTTAAAGATATGAATGTATATATTGAGCCCCTTATTGATGAGTTGATGATGTTTTGGAATGGGGTCACTATGTATGACATCTCTAGACTAATAGGACAAAGACAATTTCAATTTCATGTAATGCTTGTATGGACAATACATGAAGGCCTTGGGCTAACACATTTTTTTGGTTTGCTCTCTTCTTAACACCTCTTTTTTGGTATGTTATAGTGCTAACATAAATTAACATATTTAATCCAATTATAAATGATCTTGTAGGTCTTTAAACAAAGAAAAAAAATTCATGTCCAGTTTGTGGTCCAAAGATGAAATCTCATCATTCAAAAAGTTTAGGAAAGCATGTTGGAGATTTGCCAATAGGCCAGTACTGACTGTATGTTTGTCATTGATGACAACATATGGAAAGTAGCATGCACAGAAGTCTTATGAAGTGTACCTTTAGTATATGTTGCATAGACATGATATCAACATGATATCATGGGCGTAGAGGTTAACTATTAGTACAGATAGTTATATAGTGGCTTTTGTTAAGCAATGATCCTGACAGAGTAACAGGCAGTGTTCTGTGTATGGTTGTCCATACAGTTATCATGGAGCCTTGCACACTTGGATATATGTTGGATACATACTAGTGATGTTGAGTTCATGGATGCATGGTCTGATGATGAGCGCAAGAGAAGTTATGCAGTCGCTATTCACCAGTAGTAGTTTCCTGTGTTTATTCAGAAGAGCCGACAGAGATTTGGTTGGTTCCAGAGTTGCGCCTATCCTTTGGATATGCACCCTTAGAGTTAAGCTTAGAGATGAGTTTTTTATGTTTAGTTAAGAGCACATGATTAATTTAGCTTTAGGAGAAAGATCCAATTGTTTTGGTAGAGCCGACAGTGTGTAGCGTGCATCTACAATTATCTTATTAAGACAAGTCCCAGAATGTGTTGCGCCCATAATAGAGCTGACATAATGTTGTCTAAAGATTATTATGGTTTCTCTAATATGATTTTAAGGTGGTTCTAATAGGATGACTTGATTATATCATTTGGAGGAAAGATATTTATTGGAACTGATTTAGACAGTAGGTTTAAGCGCCGTTCACAAAGATCCAAATATAGTGTGTATCTATTAAACAAAAGGTTGTAGCCTTCACCCCTTTGAGCAATGAGCTCTTGGAAAGTGCATCCTCTCCCCGAATAGGGACTATTGTAAAAGACTCCTAATAGGGTCCAACCCTTAACCAGGTCTACTGTACTAAATATATTGTAAAGCTACTTCTAACAGGGTAAAGGATCTTCTAGCAAGGATCATAATACACTAGTACAGAATATTAGTGGGTGTCAATTCCCACTGAGGTTTTTACCTATTTGGGTTTCCCCATAACCAAAATATTAGTGTTGTGTTCATGTGTTCTTTCATTGTGTTTATGGTTAATGTTTAAGTATACTTAATTGGATAAAGAATTGAAACTTGTAGATAACCGATTCACCCCCCCCCCCCCCCCCCCCCCCTCTCTCAGTTATCTCCTTGGGACTATTCCTAACAATTGGTATCAGAGCCAAGTGCCTCAGAGTGAAAGCCTAACAACTTGAGGTTGATCAGATAACATTCTTTAGAAAATAAATTCCTAAGTTTGATGGAGAAAATTATCTTGATTGGAAGAACAAGATGGTGACTCATATGTAGTGCATTGGTTTTGAAGTTTTTAATGTAACTATCAAGGAAGCCAAGATTCCTACCTTAGAAGATCTTGCAAAGGATGATGCTACTGATAATTAGAAGGAATTAATTCATTAGAATGCAATAGCAAAAGAAGCCCTTATCAGTGCCCTATCTGACAGTGAGTTTTATGATATAAAGAAGGTAGATAGAGCCCACAAGATATGGAAGTACCTAGAAGACATATTTGAAGGAGACAAACAAACAAAGGATGCACACAGAAAGACATGGAAGAAAATATACAATGCATTAGAGATGTTTCCTAAAGAAAACATTAAAGCCTATAATCAAAGGATCAATAAAGGAGTTGCTTAAATCAGAAATAATGGTGGTGAGATCTCAGAAGAAGACATCATGGATAAAGTTATGACTACTCTCACTCCTAAATATGAAAACAAGATCAACATCCTTGATGAGACAATGAAACTTACATCTAATTTCAAAAGAGAGACCTTGATCAGCAAACTCTCAGCTTTTGAGATTTCAAGACTAAAGATAGAACCTAAAAGTGAGACAACCTTCAGAGCAACAGTTCATGGTAAGAAATCTACAAACACTTCTGGTAATTTTGATGATGATGATGAAGAGAAAACCTTAGATGATTTTATTGCTATGATTTCCAAAAGAGAAAAGAAAGGAAAAGGAAAATATGAAGGTCAATTACTATTTAAATGTTTTTCTTGCAATAAGATTGGTCACTTTGCATCTAAGTGTCCTACTAGAGCTAGAAAGATCAAGAAGGATTACAAGCCTAAGTACTCTAAGGAATGTTACTCTGCTGAAGATGGAATTACAGATGATGAATCAAGTGAAGAATAAATTGGATTCGTCACTATAGTAGACAAAATAAAAAACAAGACAAATCATAAAGATGAAGAAGAGAAACAAGAGCTAGCATTGATTTCCCAAACTGATATAAGGACATACTGGATTATAGACAGTGGTTGCTCACATTACATGATAGGTGATAAAAGTAGATTTGTTCATCTAGACAAATACAATGTTGGGATGGTTAGATTTGGGGACAACACTCCTAAACCCATAGTTGGTAGAGGAGCCATAATCTTGGATGGGAAGAACCGTACTGATGATGTTCTCTATGTTGATGGTTTGAAACATAACCTTCTCAGTGTTGGACAATTACTTGGAAAAGGCTATCAGTTGGAGTTCAAAGAAGACAAATGCATCATTAACAACAAGGATGGTGTTATGATTGCATCAGGCTCAAAGACTAGAGGTAATGTTCTCCAACTTAATTTAAAAGTAAGTTGTTGTGTTGCTAAAGTTGATGATAGTTAGTTGTGGCATAAAAGACGATGTCATATCAATTTTGATAACATAGTAAAGATAAGAAATGTTAAGATAGTAAGAGATCTACCTTGCATAGCAAAGCTAGTTGATACTATATGCAGGGAATGTGTGATGGGAAAGCATGTGAGAAATCCATTCAGAAGAAAGCTCAATTCAGTAGAGAACAAGTTGGATTTGATTCATACTGACCTATGTGGTCCAAATCAAACAAGATCATACTATGGTGAAAGGTATTTCATTTTGTTTGTTGATGATTATACTAGGATGATGTGGGTTGAAATCTTGAAAGATAAGTTAGAAGAATTTGAAAAGTTCAAAATATTCAAAGCGAAGGTTGAGAATGAATCTAGATTAAAGATAAAATGTTTGAGATTAGATAGATGGGATAAAAAGATAGTTAAGTGCATGGAGTTAATACTCAATGGTTTGTTCAAGAACTATTACACATCTTATTATTGTGAGTTGCAAATCATGGCAGTGGTTACCGAAAAGATGGTGCATTTTATGCTATCAGCTTCAAATGTTCATTTCAAAGGAGACCATAAAAGATATATGCGTAGAGGGTAGTGTATTTTAAAGGCCAAGTTTTATTACTTACCATTTCCATGGTGTCTAACAAATACTATTATATGGTGGCTTGGTTATGAGGAAAGGTGGCAGCTTAGTTGTATATGCATGGGCATGATCTATTCAACCCACGAGGTGGTGGGTTCAATCTTGGTCCATGGGAGACCATATAGTATGGTGAACATCGAATGTAATGTTACCATTGGTGAGTATGAAAAGACTAATGGTAAGCTTGAAGCAAAGTGGGTATAAATATGCAGTCTAATGCAAAGATAAGATTATTTGAGTGAGTTGAGATCCTTGTGGTGATTAATGAGAGTATGTGAACCTCTAAGTCATTGTTTTGTAAAGAAAGACAAAGAAGGAATGGCATAGTTGTAGAGATAAAGACATCTCCAATGCAAATTTCAAAAAGCCTCAACAGCATGTGTAGATCTAAGAAAGATAATGGAGAGATTTTGCCAAGTTTGGGAAAGAGTTGGATTTTTCTCCGCATTATATTCATCATTAACATCATCAGTATCATCAAGAGTATCTTCTTCATCCAAATTAATCAAAATAGGATCTAAGATATGAATCGAATCATCATAATCCTGCATCTTAACATCATTATTAGTAATAACTTCTTCTAACACATCATGCATAGATTTATCCGAAGAAGGAAGAGATCTTTGAAGAATAGAATATGAGCTTTAGCATGAGCACAATGCTTCTTACAATGTTTATTGGCAGATCAATTATGTTTTGATTTATTTGAAATAGGTTGAGAACTAGGAGGAATACTCATAGGATCCTTCACATAGTCTTTAGGAAGATCAATAGGATTATCAACAATAGGAGAAACAATCACAAGATCTTTCTTAGGTTCTATAGGAAGAGTGATAGAAGGAACTTGATTAATAGAACTAGAAGCCATAGTTAAAGGAGGTATAGAAGGTGTAGGAAAAAGACCACGATTAAGATCCATAGGAGGTATGCTTAATTCAAGAATCTTACAATGTTTATAAGCTTTATATGAACAAAAAATATTATCAGGTCGAGGAGGACATGAATTAGGTAATGAAGGCCAAAAGAAATCAAGAGCAACACAATCTCTAGGCCTAGATGGTTGATATAAACTATGATTAACAATCTTTACTTCTTCATCATGAATGAACTTAAGACACTTATGGATAGGTGAAGCAATAGCATGCATGGAATTCAACCAAGGAAAACCTAGCTTAACTTGAAATTGATTAGAAGTAGGAACAACAACAAAGGTAGTGTTCACAATTTTTCCACAAAGTTCAACCTGTAAAGTAATAGAACCAAATGATGAATAAAGAAAACCATTAGAAGTATGAAGCCGCACATCTGATGTATCATAAGAATCACGTTTTAAGCTTTTCATAAAAATATTTTCTTTAGTAATAATATTGACTAAGGATGTAGGATCAACAAGACAACCATGAGTAGGTTTTTTAGAAATCCTAGCATAAATGTAGAGGGGACCATCAGGAGCTTTAATAGTCTCATCATCATCAATGGTAATCAAAAGTTCCCAAGGTCTTTTATTCTTTGGTTGTTGTCGAGGTTTAGGTTGAGTTTTCAGTTTAGGGTTAGGTTTTGGTCGAGATTGAGATTGAACTTGAGGTTGAATCTGAGATTGAGATTGAGGTTGAGGTAGAGATACAGATTGACCAACATGCTCCACTTGATTAACAAAATGATTGAGATCATCCATCTTTGAATCATACACAATCTCCATAGTACATGTTTGAGAAATGATATTAGTATCATGCGTAGGTAAAGGATTCGTATAGATTTGAAGGTTTTGATTAGGAGGAGAGACAGATTTGTTCCCACTACCATCAAGATTATCAATAGATAAGGCATTAGAGTCAATTAATTCTTGAACCTTATGTTTTAAAGAATAGCATTTCTCAGTATCATGACCATTCTGATGATGATATTGAAAAAAATCATTTTGATCAAAATATTTAGATGCAATCATAGCAGGTAAAAGAGGTTGAATAGGAGGTAAAGTAATCATATTACTAATTATCAACCTATTCATAATAGCATATAAAGATTTAGAAATATGAGTAAATGTATGATTTAATCGAGAAGCAGTGGATGCAAAAGTGGCATTGTGAGATGCAACAACAACTTGATCAGCAACTACATTTTCTTGTTTGTTTATCTTGACATAGTTGTTGAATTTTTGAAATTTGTTTGGATTAGGAGCAACATCACTTTTATCAATTGGAACAGGAGCCATTGGAGTGTTGCTCTCAAATTGACTCACTTGTAATTGATAATGATGAAGTACTACACAAAGTTGTTGAAAAGAGGTAAATTCAGTAAGAAAAATCTTATCTCTAATATCCTTTTGCAAATTTGAAATAAACATATGTTGAATATCAATATCAGGAACATGATAGGAAATCTGAGCATACAAATGCTTAAATCTACCAATAAATTCAGTCAATTTTTCTTTAGCACATTGTTTACAATGCATCAGATCAGTCAAAGACACTTGTGGGCCAATGTTGTTTTGAAATTGTTGAATAAAGGCATTAGCAACTTTTGGAAAGGAATCAATAGAATAAGGAGGCAAGGAACAATACCATTGTAAGGCCTTGTCACAGAAGGTTCTAGCAAATAGTTTGGCTAAAATCCTATAGTCATGAGCATAATTACTACAAAGGATTTGGATTGTCTTAACATGATGAATGCAATCTCCTTTTCCATCATAATTCTCAAGATGAGGCATATCACCTTGTTGAGGAATAGGAGTACGAGTAATATCCAAGGACAAAGGGCTTCCCATGTCACATGTAGGGATACTAAACTTGTTTTGAGTCAAGGAAGCAAGTTTTTTTTGTAAGGATGAGACAGTTTGAGCCAAACTGATGATTGTTGAATCATGAGAGGAAATAGGAAGAATAGAAACATTAGACACACTAGGTAAAGTGTAAGAAGCTATGGGAATAGAAGACACAACTGGAGGAACACTAGGAACTACAGTTGGAAGTAGATTGGAATAAGTAAAAGGAACATTATGATATGAAGGTTGTGATGTAGGGAGGGACACAAGAGGAACACTCATAGGAATAGAGGGAACTATCATAGTCACGAAAGAAGGAGTATAGGTAGGAATACTAGGATTAGATGGAGGCTCTACACTAGTGATAGGAGGAATCAACCCAAAATCTTGAGATTCTTGAGCTAAAGGTTTAACATTTGAATGCACAAGGTGAGTAATACCATGCAAGAGGTTAACACCTTGATCACTATCATGAAGAACTTTCTTAAGAGCCTCTATAGCTTGAATAGAATCTTGATTATGGTTCTCTTGAATAAGCCAATTACCCATTTTATCAAGTTCAGTTGAAAGTTTTTGAACTTGTTTAGGAGGAACTCTTAAAGCATCATCCTCATCATGAGATGAGTGAGAAGAGTTTTTCTCCATAGTAGGATTGGAATCGTGAAGAATCAAATTATCATCTGGGATCCTAAGGAAAGGAGAGGAAGATTTAGGATCAAATGCACCCATGAGTCTACGAATTCTTCTAATTGAAATGTTATAAGTAGGACTAGTAGTAGTAAAGCTCATAAACCAATGTAATGCAAATGAACTAAACTAAGAACACATAAAGCATGAATATTGTTGTATTTTTGAAATCTAATTAGCATGCAAGATTTATCATAAAAGAGAAATCTAATACTAACAAGATAAAAGGAAATACCACAAAACACAACAGGGCATCCAATTCCACAAAAGAAAGGAGAGTAAGTATGTTGGGCTCACCAAAATGAATGATGAAGGTGAACACACACAATAAGACAAAGGGAAATCTAACACCAAAAAGAAAGAGAGTAAACTCGTCGGGTTCACCAAAATGAATGATGTTAAAATGGAAACACCACAATTGAATGTATGTGTAGGGGAAATATGAGATCTACTTCCAAATTCAAATTCCCAAAGGAGAGATCCAAATTGATCAACCAAAAGGCTAATACATAATCGAATGAATCTATGGAGAATATGAAAGAGACAGAAAACCTTATATTTCCTATGGTAGAATTGTGCTTGAAATCTGAAATAATTTAAATGTAAATACTAACCTCAAAATAAGGAAAATCTAGAAAATGCCAATTTCTGATGTTTGTGTGTAGTTTAGGGAAATTCTACAACCTATTTTAGATTGGAAATGTCGAGATGAAGAAAACCCATAAATATTTTGTCTTTTCGACAGCAAGTAGTCTTTGACCCTCATAAAAGGTCAAAGGCTACATTCCTATTCTAAAGGTCGACTTTGACCTTGTTCATAGATCTCAGAAGTTTGCCAAAAAGGGTATCCAAATATAAACTCAAATCTGAAGTTCCGCACCTGTACCTACAAGAAAAAAAGGGTTTTGTTTTTTTGTATGGGGGGTTTGCCTTGGTCAAACCCCAATTTAGGAATTAACCTTGAAATTGAATTGAATTGTAATGTGCATAAACAAAGCAAACAAAACAATTCACCTTGCTTATGTTGAAGTCCTTGTAGAGGATTCGAATCCTCAAATCCACAAGTAGGGATGCTCCAATGGATGTAGAATGAATGTAGGATGTCTCAAATCAATGGCATTTGATCTTCAAAACCAATCTTGAATAGATCTTTGCATATGAGGAGGCTTGGATGAATGTAGAAGGATGGATCTTCAAGGGGACTCCAAAGAGATTGAAACCTTCAATAGCTAACAATGGATCTCCTTGATGGATGAATGCTTGAACACTTGAATTCTTGAATACTTTCTTGAATTCTTCCTTGAATGCTTGAATTCACTTTCTTGCATTTGAGAGCTTGAGATATGAAAACTTGATGTGAAAATGAGAGAGGAAGGCCTCCATTAATAGTGAACTAGTGCACAATCCTCTAGAGGGGCCACCTTGGAGAATTAAATCCCAATTAGGTCCTAACCTTTATAAATATACCTAGATTAAATGAAATTTAAGGATTTACCATTTTGAAACCCGAAATGGCTGACCCGGAGGTGGGAAAAAGAATCTTTTTGAAACTCGATGCCCAGAAATAAAAAAAACTTGAAATTTAGACTGTGGATCAAGGACGAGGTTGACTCTACCCTAGGTCAGGGTTGAGGTCAACCTTGACCTAGGTCAAAGTTGAGGTCAACTTTGAACCTCAAGGTCAACTTTGACCTTGAGGTCAAAAACCTTAGGACCCCAGTCCAGAATGCCAGGAAATGCAAATATAAAGTGAAAAACAAGTGCAGAGGTAAGCAGAACAAGGGGAAAAGCCAGATACATGCAAAGACCTAATCAAGGCACTTAACATGACCCCAAATCACTTACTCAGAGGGCTAAACACTCTTATCATGGAAGTGCTTCCATTTTAAGATGATACAAAAACTTATTTTTTCTACCAACCAATAGCAGTCCATACACAACCATGTTAGAACACATGCATTGCACATACCTTAACCTAAAAAAGATTTGGAAACTACTAGGGAAACAATGTGCAATCTAGAATGAAAATGACAACTAATTTCTAACTAATCCTACAGGCATCTCAGATGCTGAAGTTGCCTCCCTTGGGCTGGCTGGAGTTCAGGTGATTGTGAAAGCTGGAAGCTCTTTAGTTAATTGCTTGACAAAAGATTTGAAATAAGGCCTTTATTATTTTTAATATAGAACTAATAGCCTTGATCTTGTACAATGATGTCATATAGGTTCTAAGGACTAGATTCACTGCATGGTTAATGGACAGGGCTGGTAGGTGTCTTCTCCTCATGGTAAATAAATTAAATAGTTATATTAATGCTACCACATTGGAAAATTCATAGATTTAACTGACTCCTTGTAAGAAAATTACATATCATTTCTTTCACTTTCTCAGATCTCATTTATAGGAATGACAACCAACCTTTTCTCATAGGCATTGCATTCTACCTAAAGGTACTCTTTTTAACTACCGCAACATTTATTTTGTCACAGATGCAAGACATTTGCAAGCATTAATTTATTCATTTCCTATGGACAAACAGGAAAAAAAAAATTCTTATTGTTGGAACTATTTATTTATTTTAATGATCTAAATTATAAAAATTAAGTAATTCCTCACTTTTAAGTTTGATCTCATGCTTCATTCTTGCAAAAGCATGTGTTGGGAGCTTCTTATCTTTCCAATATTTTGGCTTTAATTGGTTTACTAGTAAGCTTGGGGGTCAATTTACCTCTTAGGTTTTCTGATTTGAAAGCAAATGATCAATTCCATTATAGTCAATGCCTAGTGATCAATTTGAATGATTGTTGCTCTTTGAAACAACCTTGCATTATCTCCTCTATTTGTATGGGGGCCATCCCATGTATTATTATGTTTGAGGTATATCTTCTCCAGTTTAAACTTGAGAAATATTTTTGGAAAAGACTCAGATTTTGGACATATTTTGCAATTCAAAAAATTGAGGTTACCCAGTATAATATTTAGCATTAAGGAAACAATTTGCAAATTTTGAGGAAGTCAATTGTAGAAGCTAGGAAGAATAGTTGACAAATTAGGATTAACATCTAAGGTTCATAATTTCTTCATTTATAAGTAAAGGTTAAGATCATGTAATAAAACTTGAATTGGAGACAATTTACATCATATAATTAGATAATATATTATATTCTAAGAGGAAAATATTATAATACATTTAATATTTAACAAAATATATAAGTATAATAGTGATTGGACTACTTTTTATGTCAATGACATATCTATTTATTTTATATCAATATTGGTATATCAATGGGGTAAATACTGCATAAAGTATAATAGTGATTGGACTAGGAAAATAAAGGTGTCAAAGTCACCATGTAATCTATCTAATAGAATATATTAAGATAATTTTAGAAAATAATTTGAGTACAATGTTCAAAATTTATGTTACACCAAAGGGAAGTAGAATTTTAAAAACTAGGATATTAGTGAGAAATGGAGAGAAATGAAATGTAGGACAACATTAATAATCATGTGACATGGATGATATCCATATTGGTGTATCAAAACAAAGATCACTAATGGGGTATGAGAGTATTTTTAAAATTTAGTAATAATATTAGGTTAGAAGCTAACTAATAAAGAATGTAAAGATTATTTATGATGGAGGAAGAAATTACATAACATAAAGTAGGAGTCAAATGATTTAGGAGAGAAGTTATATGGATAATTAAAAATCAATTGAATCCATATTTATTAGTAGAAATTTTTGAATGAAAATGGGTATAAAAGTAGATTACTATAGATAACTTTATCTTATATTTTGTTGAGAACAATAGGTAATATGATGATTATTTTATTGTTAAAGAAAAGAGACTAAAGCATGCGAGAGCACTGATTTTTTAAATGACTAGAGTGGATAAGAAGTGGAACACATTAAATAGTGTTCACTATTTAAAAATGAACACGAAAAAATGATTTTTCAACAAATAATAAAAAGAGAAGAGTTTTGAAAGGCTTAGGATCTTGAATATAGAAAGAGATACAATAAAAACATACTGAAAGATGAAGAAAACATTAGATGACACCCATAATAGCCAAATCACGTATAGATGGCACCCATAAATCACTATAATATATTATTAGATTTCATATTGAAACATGAAGAAAACATTAGATGGCACCCATAATAGCCAAATCACATATAGATGGCACCCATAAATCACTATTTTATATTAATAGATTTCATAATATATATATATATATTTTAAAAATTGAATTTGTTGTCGATTTTGCAACAAACAAAGACTGTACATTTGACAAGAATTCTATACTCTGGATAAACTTTCCGACCATATGTGGTCGATATTTTGACACCACGACCTTAGCTTCGACGATAATTCTATACTATTGACCTATTTCATTGATCAATTTTCCAACCATATGTGGTCGAAATTGAAAAAAGATATGTCGGCTATTTACAATTACTTCGACCAACATTATACGATTATCTCAACCAACATTGGTCAAAGAGATGAAAGATATGTCAGAGATTCTTTGAGATTGAAGTGATTATTTCAACGTTGGAGCAGTCGATAGTTCAACATTGTAATGATAAAATATAAGACAACAATATAATGTGTCCAAAATCAACACAGAAAGTTGGACAACAATAATGGTCATTTCATCAACCAATTTGCATCGAAGAATTGACTAATCGTCATTGAAAATCAAGCTAAAATTTACTAGTGAAAGATTGACTTGTTAATACCCAATACAACTACTAGACTTATAGAAGACACACGAGGATGTTAAACCATCTCCCAAACTACTACTACACTAGTAATGCCAAGGAGATCAAGGAGGCAATCAGTCTTTCTCACCATTGTAACACTTTATGCTAAAAATCTATTATAAGTTTATTGCTTCTTGTTTCTAGCAGAGGAATGTAATGAATCCATAACAAGTCTCATAAGAAGTTATCAATTACAAATCAAAATATTATAAGGGTGGTTAGTCATTTCTCTTATAATTATAATTCTTTATTAATTAGTTTTAAACTTTTCTACTTAGCTCATAATGTAAGTGTAATCACCTAAAAATGGACAAGATCAATTAAGAGAGAAATCAAGGAAAAATTAATGCAATAAAATTAAATCAAGCTAAAATCAAAGAAAAATGAAAATCAAGCCATAATTCAAATTTAATTGAAAATCAAAAGCCATCAAATCAATTCAAATCGAATAAATCATGATAAATTAATTAATTGTGTAATTAATCTAATTAATTACATAGTTCATTTAAATCAAATCAACCCATTTAAGGGGTACACATGGCTAAACATATTAATTAAATTAAATTATTAAATCCTATTTGTTATCTCTATTAAGCATTTAAGGTTGTCACTTAGTATCAAAAGGATATCATACATATCGGTCGGTCAATTACATTGAGTTGGTCAGTAACCAGAAGCAAGACAGAACAGTCGGTAAAGTTTACGCACCTAGCACTACATAGTTTACCGAGCACCAGCAAACACCGACACCAATAGACAGTAAACACCGAGCATCACAGTATACACTGAGTAATTTATATAGTGTTCACTGATGATCACAAGAAATGACATAGTATTCTAAAATGGCACATTCCTCTATGCAAACAGTTACAATAGATCGTACAACGGTTTACCAAGATCAAGGAACATTTATTGTACTAGATACTCATTAAATGTAATGTATATCTTATTGTAATAGTTGATCTAGGATATTTTACACCATAGATCTTAGGGTTATGACTATGTTTTGTAAACTAATTTTGTTTAAAGCGGCAAAACAAAACACTATATATTTTGTGTGTTTGCATCATTTTTGTGGTGAACTAATATATACGAATCACAGAGCACTTGAAGCAATTGCCTAGCTTTAAGTCAATCAGTTTACAGAGCAGAATAGAGTACAAAGGTTATCAGATTAGTAGAATCAGAGAAGGCTACCAAGCAGATTCAAAGCAAAGATTCATCACAATTAAGGTGATATTTTATGAGCACTTATAGATTTGTTTCAGACAATTGAGTTGTCAACTAGCAGATAATTGCCTATTGCTTTCTGACAATTGTAATAGAGTTTTGGATAAAATATCTTAGCAGAGTAGACTTAACAGTCTTATGTAAATCTCTTAACCAAGTGCACACTTCATTAGTGTTGTCAAAATCCTATAACTAGGTAGATCTAGCTGATCTAATATGTTAGTCCTAATAGGGTAAGATCACCAGAAGTGATCAAAACTTGTAGCCCTAACAGGCAAACCTTTTCTATCTGTAGTAGTGAAGAATTTGTGGGTGTCATCCCCACTGTAGTTTTTACCTTCTAACAAGGGTTTCTGTGTTACCAAAATACTTGTGTTATGTGATTGTCATATTGATTTCATATTGTTTAATTTAATAAGTTAACTAGATGATTGATTCATGAAATTAGATTCTAGTTATTTTGGTTGGTTATCATAGTTTATTGATATATATTTGAAAGGTTTACTAGTAAAGTTTAGAAGACACTGATTCACCCCTCCCCTCTCAAATCCTATCTCTCCTAATTCCAAAAATTGGTATCAGAGTGTAGTTCTCTTGTTGAACAGTTTAACCACTAAAGGGTAAAGATCTAAGCCATGGAGAGATATAAGCTTGACAAGACTATTAAGAATCAAAAGATACAGATGCAGATGTTTGTGGAATAGTATAAAAAAGCTAAGGAAGAACTAAAGAAATTACTAGTTGAAAGGAAGAACCTTGCAATTCTACAAAATGAAATTGGTTATCATGAAGAACCTATTGATGATATATTTGATCACATTGGATCAAGTTCTAGAAGCATCTCCAACGGATCCAAAAGCATAATCATTGATCTATCTGAAAAGAATCAGCATCTATCTGAGCAAGTGAAAGCACTTCAAATCGGTCAAGAATCATAGATGGTGAGAATGGTGGAAATCATGAACAATGCTAGACAAGCTAAACAAGATCAGAATCTAGCTATTGAAGACTGAAGACTGATGACTAAACAACTCCAAGAAAAAGAAAGTGAAATACAAAGACTCATCGATCATCACTTTCAAGTATCAAATCAGATGATGACTGTTAATCAAGAAATGAACCGAGTGAATGGAGAATTATCAAGAAGACTTGAAGATGTTGCAATACTCAGAGAAGACAATGAAAAACTAAGAAATGAGATAAAGATACAAAATCAACATAATGAAATGATGAAGATAGCTGAGGACAGTTCTAAAAAGATTGATGATTTCCTAACTAATCAGAGAAGATTTGGAAGTAAAGCCAGTATAGGATACACTGGTGAAGGAGGATCATCACAACAAGCTGAAAAGATCAACAACAATCAAAACCAAAGACCCAAAGTGTTGGCATGTTATCACTATGGAAAACTGAGACATAAATCTAATGTGTGTAGAAGCAAAGCACAAGGTAATCCTCTTGTCACTCCCAAGTTTAATGGATATTGTTATTACTATGGTAAGTTTGGACATCCAGCTTATGAGTGCAGAGCTAAACAGAATGATATTGCCAAAAATAGCACTATGGAGAAGATATGCTATACTTGTAATAAGCATGGACACACTGCACGAGAATGTAATGCAAAGATGAAGCAATTATGGACTCCTAAGAAAAAACACAGTGAAAGTCTTATCAACCGAAGAGATAAGGTAACTCATATATATGGGATTATAATACATGGACTAATTGTATTGTATGTGCTCGGTATGGGCATATTGTAGAAAACTATTTTAGAAAAGGTTAGATGGGACAATCAAGAAGCTAACTATATGATTGATTCATGAAATTAGATTCAAGTTATTTTGGTCAGTTATCATAGTTTACTGATATAGATTTGCAAGGTTTACTAGTAAATTTTTAGAAGACAATGATTCACCCCTCCCCTCTCAGTACCTATCTCTCTTAATTCCAACAATTGGTATTAGAGCATATTCATCAAGTTCAAGAACTCTGATGGTTGATAGAAGATTTAAGGAAACAAGAAGAGCACATCACTGATTAGCTCATAGAGTTACAAATAGAACTCATTCCATACTTGAAAATTTTTGAAGCACATATTGTCAAAGCTGAGCTACTAGTTGCAACACCAGAGATTTTGGTGTTAGATAATATCTTTGACATGCATGTGCAAGTCGGTCTTGAGCACATTGCTCTTACCAACTTGAAAGAGGAGTGGGAAAACCTCTTGGAGTCAGTGAAGAAAACCCACCCACACATTTTTGACAAGAAGTATACTATACTTTTTGTATTTGGCATTATTATAAAAAATGGGGAAACCATGTATATGCTAAATAAGTATGTCTTTTTCTATGTATACTACATACTACCAAGAGCATGCACCGAGGGGGAGTACTTTCTACTTAGACAAAAAAAAATTGATATGTATATGGCGGAGATATAAGGTATATATAGATCATTTTGTCTATATACATTTGAAGTTTTGATACTAATGCCAAAGGGGGAGATTGTTATCTCTATTAAGCATTTAAGGTTGTCACTTAGTATCAAAAGGATATCATACATATCGGTTGGTCAATTACATTGAGTTGGTCGGTAACTAGAAGCAAGACAAAACAGTCGGTAAAGCTTATGCACTGAGCACTACACAGTTTACTAAGCACCAATAGACACCGACACCAACAGATAGTAAACATCGAGCATCATAGTATACACCGAGTAATTTATACAGTGTTTACCGATGATCATAGGAAATGGCATAGTATTCTGAAATGGCACATTCCTCTATGCAAATGGTTACAACAAATTGTAAAATGGTTTACCAAGATCGAGGAACATTTATTGTAATAAATACTCATTAAATGTAATGTATATCTTATTGTAATAGTTGATCTAGGATATTTTACACCATAGATCTTAGGGATATGACTATGTTTTGTAACCTAATTTTTTTTAAAGAAGCAAAATAGAACACTATATAGTTTGTGTGTTTGCATCATTTTTGTGGTGAACTGATATATACGAATCACGGAGAACTTGAAGCAATTTCCTAACTTCAAGTCAATCAGTTTACAAAGAAGAATAGAGTACAAAGGTTATCAGATTAGCAGAATCAGAGAAGGTTACTGAGTAGATTCAAAGCAGAGATTCATCATAGTTAAGGTGATATTTCATGTGCACTTATAGATCTATTTCAGATGATTGAGTTGTCAACTAGCAGATAATTGCCTATTGCTTTCTGACAATTGTAATAGAGTTTTGGATAAAATATCTTAGCAGAGTAGACTTAACAGTCTTATGTAAATCTCTTAACCAAGTGCACACTTCATTAGTGTTGTCAAAATCCTATAACTAGGTAGATCTAGCTGATCTAATAAATTACTCCTAACAAGGTAAGATCACTAGAAGTGATCAAAACTTGTAGCCCTAACAGACAAACCTTTTCTATCTGCAGTAGTGAAGAATTTGGGAGTGTCATCCCCACTGTAGTTTTTACCTTCTAACAAGGGTTTCTGTGTTACCAAAATACTTGTGTTATGTGATTTTCATATTGATTTCATATTTTTTACTTTCATAAGTTAACTAGATGATTGATTCATGAAATTAGATTCAAGTTATTTTGGTCAGTTATCACAGTTTACTGATATAGATTTGAAAGGTTTACTAGTAAAGTTTTAGAAGAAATTGATTCACCCCTCCCCTCTCAGTACCTATCTCTCCTAATTCCAACACTATTTTCCCTCAACCAGCAAATGGGAGAAAATGCATCAACCAATAGGATTCAAGATCCAAGCTCACATGGATCAATCTCACATCAAATCTCCACCACCCATAAGGAGAAATAATCTTTCCCACTCATTTTGTCCTCTTGTCCCAAGCTTTGAGGATATATTTAAATGGTCTCCAAAGGTCGAGCCATGGACCTAAGCCTATCCCAACCATGATCAAATCAAATCTACCCCTACCTTGCCAAAATCTATAAAACTAAGGTATAATTGAAGAACAAATCATCCAAAATTATTTGAATAGCATCAAACCTCTTGCAATTTTAAGCTAGAAAGGAAAATTTAGGAGGTAATTAGACTAATTTATTTTGGAATTAATTATTTTAGCTTTGTTTATTATATTTTCTCATATTAGGACTGTCACTAATGGAAGCTTGTTGAGAGCTCTATTTAGGTTTTAAAATACCACCCTAACTCAAGCATTAGAGTTTAATGATATCCTATTCTAACAATGGAAATCTTCTTGAGTTGTGGGTGGACTCTAATTAAGGAGTCTCTGGATTCTAGGTCAGTTCTTATTTGATCTAGAAATATCACCTCCTGATTGTAACTTAATTGGGAAAAGGTAAAAGGAATTAAAAATTGGAAGGGAAATGGTGTGATACACCAAATTTGAACTCAGATTTGCTTATAGACTATAATAGTAACCAGAATGTACATATCAATGAGACTAACTGTATCAATCACTAATCAACGTATAGGTTAATCTAGATCTTACTACTAGGGGATATACCACAAATAGTTCAATCTGTTAACAAACATTTATATTTTGCATAAGGCTTGAAATTTTCTCACCTAGAGGAGGAATAGAAAGAATTCACTTCTCTTAACTACCAAAACAAATAAAACACTTATGAAGAATGAAGAAAAGGATTTAAAATAAATGCTCACAATATGAGAAGAATGAATCATCTACTTTATTATCTCTCAAAAATTTGACATATAGGTTACAAGATAAAAGATGAGGCTCAACGGAAAAAATTGCTCACTTAAGCCTTCTCTCAAAAATCTGGAACCCCTTAGACTGGTTAACAAAACTAGTTTTATAGCCCTCTAAGCCTCAAATTCAAAAATTATAGCCCTTATTTTTAGCCCTCAAAAGACTCCAATTTTGTCCTTAATTTATGCCAAAGCTACTAAAATCAAGCCCCCTAGAAAAATGCATAACATCAAACCCTAAATGTTAGTTTTAACAAAGATGAAAATCTTTTTACAAAAAATAAATACAAACATTTATGAAATTCAAATAATCTCAAAATAATCCCAACCTATACTAAGCCTAAAATTAGATAAACTACCCAAGTCTAAACCTATTTCCAAGGGCAAAAGGGTCGAAATAACCACCTAAGTAACTTGCAAAATAATACAATAAGACCACGACTATGAGGTGGTACTGTTGGGGATCTAAGCTCTATCTAGGATGTACTACTGGAGTTATGACATTCAATGTGGTGGCAGTGGACTTTAGTTTTCTCAAAACGTTGCTCTATTCCTTGGATTTTGCATTTCATCAGCTTGCCTTTGAGAAAAAATAGAGAAAAACCCTAAGTCGATAGCGAAGCTCTGCAAAAACTATGGTATTCTTCTCGATTTGAACTAGCATTATGAAGGCCCACTGTGTGTTTGAAATGTTCAACTTTGAGCATATCTCGACCCTGAAGGTTGGGTTGAAGCTATTACCCTATATTTTTCTCATGATATTCACTAGTATTCAGGAAATTTGAGGTCTCTAGAAGCATTTTCTAAGGTGGGGAATACAACTGTGATTTGGGGAAAAATGGCATAATCTATGGCTTTGATTGTTGCATATAACTATTTGATAAGGCATGACTTGTAACTGGAGTTTTAGGGCTCGACCTATGATTGTATTTTGTTTGTGAGAAAGTGCTTTGAACTGATAGTTCACGGGTTGTGAACTTGGCTCATTATTGAGTTTTATTTACTTTCAAGCACAACTTAAGGTTGGGTCTAGGTTGTGACTAAAAGATGTGGATGAGCTTAGTCTAGCTATGAGCATGACTTGTGGCTTGGAATATTTTGATGCAGGAGTATCCTGGGTGTAAGAGCAATCTTCCATCACCCAAAAATATTTCTATTTTTGTATTCAATAAGGGCTATCTTGTGTAGAGCTACTATTTATGGAAACTTTCTATTTTTCATAAGTTGGTCTTATGATCTTGAAATGTTCTAATTTTACATGTGGAGGTTCATCTCAGTCACATCAGCCTGCCAGCAAAGTTTCATGGCTAGATCAGGTCTAGTTTTGAAGATATTGAAGCTTTTTGGTATTGGCAGCAGGGTACAAAAACTTTGAATTCAATTTTGAAGGCTTTAGAGGCCCCGAATGAGGTCAAAAATTTGGGTGACGAGAGCTTGCATTGATCAAGCCTGTAGAGTGCTTCATGGCATTTTCAAAATAGGGTTATAATAATCAATCAGGTCAATTGGTGATGACTTATGCTCTCTGGAAGTCGGGTCACCTGAAATGGCAGAAAATAATTTTCCTTCAAAATTTCTGTTCGGGTTTCAAAAGTTATTTTGAGCCGACTTTGATGTAATAAATTGAAAAATAAAATAATTCTAAGTTTGGTCGGCCCTATGGGATAAATTTTTGGAACCTTCTCGGGCGGTGGAAATTGCCTATATAAAGAAGGCCCTTAGTGTTGTCTTAGGCAGTTCTGGAGCAATTCGGGACAGTTCTAGGTAGCAGATCTGGGTATTGATTTGAGGCTTTTTCCTATAGAATATTGTAAGGGAATGCCCATGTGGCTTTGCATATTGTAATTCTGAAAGTTAGTAATTCCACATTTGTGGAGATAATAAGAAGCCAATTTTTTGTTCTTGCATATTGTTGTTGTTGTTTCTCTATTTTTGTTATGTGTTTGTGGTATTAAGGGGAGCACCCTTCACTAAGTGGTATCAGAGGAGGAGTTCTTGAGTGTGTAAATAGATCATCAATTGTGAGGTAGTTTGCACCAGGACCGTGGGTTAGGGTTTGTGTAAATAGATCATTGACTGTGAGGTAGTTTGCATCAGAACCATGGTTAGGGTTTGTGTAAATAGATCACCAACTGTGAGGTAGTTTGCATCAGAACCATGGTTAGGGTTTCAATGATACACATGAAAATGCCTCCATAAAGAGAGTGTGGTAGAAGATCAGATGTTGTGACACCTGAGGTTAGAGAGATACAAAGACAAGTGTGAGCATTGCAAGAGGAGATTCGCAGAGGAATGAATGTTAATGTCAGAGGTGAAAGCAAGGATGAAGCTGAAGATAAAAATTTTGAACAAGGAGAAGTCAAAGTTTTGAATCCAGAAGAAGAAAGACTTTTTTGAGCCATTTTGAAGATCGAGAAAAGACCTAAGATTGAGGTTCCTACATTTTCAGGGAATCTTAACCCAAAGGAGTTGATTGACTGGATCAATGAATGTGAAGAATGTTTTGAGTATGAAGATATCGAGGATCCTGATCGGGTCAAGTTTGCGAAGGCCAAACTAAAGGGCCATGTGAAGATCTGGTGCCACAAGATCCAATTGGAGTGAAATAGAAGAGGAAAGGATAAAATCACAAGCTGAGATCAGATGGTGGATAAATTGAATTGATAGTTCATTCTTGTTGATTATGAGCTTGACCTACTAAAGAAAATGCAAAGTATGAAGCAAGCGGGAAGATCTGTTCAAGAGTATACAAAGGAGTTCTATTGACTTCTCATCAGAATGGGTCATGCAGAAGCTGATAAGGAGAAAGTTCCCTGATACCTTAATGGGTTAAGGCCAAGCATTCAAGAGGAGTTGAATCTAGTTTGAATGAATAGTATTGAAGATGCATACCAATTTTCCCTAAAAGTAGAGGAAAAGCTAAACAAGAAGTTTGAAAGAAGACAAAGCGGAAGAGGTCATGATGGAAGATCTGGTAGATGGTCATATGGAGATCAAAATGAAGATCTGAAAAGGTAGGATGAGGCTAGTAATAGTCAGAATCAGAGAGGAGATAATTTCAATCATTTTCATGATCAGAGTAATAGAGATCACAGAGGAAGAGGAAGAGGACAATGATCTGGAAGAGGAGGCTTCTGTGGAACATGTTTTCACTATGGAGAAGAAGGTCATAGGGCATTTGAATGTCCTCAATGCTAAGGAATGATAGATAGGAGAAATGAAGGCCGGGCCAAAGTTGCACATGTAAATGAAGATGTCAAATCATCAAATTTAGAAGATGCTGAAAGAGGAGAAATGTTGATTAACAGAAGAGTCTTGCTGAGTGGTGAGAATGAACCTGAACAAATGAGGACCTTGTTTCCCACTAGATGCAAGTGTGAGGGTAAATGTTGTGATGTGATTATTGATAGTGGAAGCACTAACAATTTGGTGTCAGAAGAGATGGTGACAAAGTTGAAGCTCAAGAGACAGAAACACCCACATCCATATCAGATTGCCTGGGTGTAGGATGACCACAAGGTCATGGTTAGTGAACAGTGCCTGGTAAAGTTCAAGATCGGCAGGTACCAAGATGAGGTACTATGTGATATCATATCTATGGATGCATGTCATATATTGTTGGGTAGACCGTGGCAGTTTGACAGATGTGTTGTACACGATGGTCATGCAAGTACGTATTCCCTGACAAAGGATGGAGTGCGACATAAGCTAAAGCCATTGAAGGAGACCAAAGAAAAGGTATGTGGTAATGCAAGAATAAAATTTGTTAATGGAAGAAAATTCCTAGATGGTATGAGGCATGATCATGTGTGTTTTTCTTTAATTCCAAAAGATGGTAAAGAAGAAGTAGAGGACATACCTGTAGAGGTTGCATATTTGTTGAATGAGTTTTAGGATATTGTATCTGATAATGTACCTGATAGATTACCATCAGTAAGGAAGATTAGTCATTAGATGCATTTGATTCTAGGAGCCAGTTTGCCAAATAAGGCAGCGCATAGAATGACACCAGCAGAAAGTGAAGAGTTGAACAGACAAGTACATGAGTTATTGCAGAAGGGGTTGATTCGAGAGAGTCTGAGTCCCTATGCTATACCAGTGGTATTAGCACCAAAGAAGAATGGAGAATGGAGGAGGTGTATAGATTCCAGAGCAATAAACAAGATCACAATCAATTATAGGTTTCCATTGCCATGAATGGATGATATTATAGATTATTTGAGTGGAGCTGTGTATTTCACAAAGATATATCTGAAGAGTGGATATCACTAGATTCGGATCAGAGAAGGAGATGAATGGAAGACTACCTTCAAGACAAAGGAAGGACTATAGGAGTGGTTAGTCATGCCTTTTGGGCTAACCAATGCACCGAGCACTTTCATGCAGCTCATGAACAAGGTTCAGAAAGAATTTTTGGGTAAGTTTGTCATTGTGTACCTAGATGATATTTTTATCTTTAGTAAGACATTGGAAGAGCATATGATGCATATTCGTATGGTGTTTGAGAAGGTGAGAGATAAGAAATTGTTGATTAATTTGAAGAAATGCAGTTTTGTTAAGAAAGAGTTATTGTATTTGGGATTTGTAGTTTCAATAGAAGGTCTAAAAATGGACCCAGAAAAGGTACATGCTATCCTTGAATGGCCTACTCCAAGGAGTGCTACTGAGGTAAGATATTTTCATGGTCTAGCTAGTTTTTACAAAAAATTTAGCAGTATTTGTGGTCCCTTGACTGAAACAATGAGAGGGGATAGAAAAGAGTTTAAGTGGACTAATGGGGCAGAAAAGAGTTTTCAATCGTTGAAACAAAAAGTTACAGAACAACTCATTTTAGTGCTTCCAGATTTTAATAAGGTGTTTCAAGTAGACTATGATGCTAGTGGTACTGCAATAGGAGCTGTTATGAGCCAAGAAGGTAAACCTGTTGCTTATTTGAGTGAGAAGTTAAATGATGTCAAGAGAAAATACTATGTTTATGATCAGGGATTTTATGCTATAGTTCAGGCATTGAACAAGTGGAGACACTATCTACTTCCTAAGGAGTTTGTTTTGTATACTGATCATCAAGTTTTGTAATATTTGAATAGTCAAGGAAAGTTGAATCAAAGACATTTGAAATGGGTTGAGTTTTTGCAGAGTTATACATTTGTTTTGAAACACGAAAGTGGAAAGTCTAACAGGATTACAAATGCACTTAGCAGAAAGAAACTATTACTGACAGAGATGTAGATTGAGGTGGTTGGGTTTAAGGAACTCAAGAATTTATATCCAGAGGATCCTGATTTTGGTGAAGCTTGGAAAGCTTGTAAAGAACCAATTACTCTATACAGGATGAAATGGCTGGATTTTATCATCCAGGATGATATGCTATTCAGAGGAAGTCAGTTGTGCATTCCATGAATTTCTATGAGGGATAATCTCATCAAGGAGAAGCATAGCAGAGGATTGGCTGGACATTTTGGTCGAGATAAAACCCTTGCTTTGGTTAGTGAAAATTATTATTGGCCACAGTTGCAGCAAGATGTCAAGAAATTTGTATAAAGTTGCGGAGTATGTCAGATAGTGAAAGGAGTGAAGTAGAATACAAGGTTGTATCAACCATTACCTGTACTAGAGAATCCTTGGGAGGATATCAGTATGGACTTTGTTCTTGTTTTACTAAGGACACAGTGGGGATATGATTCAATTTTTGTAGTAGTTGATAGATTTTTGAAGATGGCACATTTCATTCCTTGTAAGAAGACTAATGATGCTATTCATATAGCAGAGTTGTTTTTCAGAGAAGTAGTGAGACTACATGGTTTTCCAAAGACCGTAGTTTCAGATAGAGACACTAAGTTCATTGGATATTTCAAGCATACATTGTGGAAGAAGTTGAAGATAGATTTGATGTTTAGTTCATCACATCATCCATAGACTGATGGACAGACAAAGGTGGTGAATAGGAGTTTGGGAAATTTTCTTAGGTGTTTGGTTGGAGATAAGCCAACAGGATGGGATTTGATTTTACCACAGGCAAAATTTGCATATAATAATTCTATCAACAAAAGCACTAGTAAATCACCATTCCAGATTGTACATGGGAGTAGTCCTAGAAATGCATCTGAGTTGAGAAAGATAGATAAAGGAGAAATAAGTAGTGCTGAAGCTGAGGATTTTGCAGAACATTTGAAGAACATCCATGAGGAGGTGAGGAAGCATATTACCAAGATGAATGCACAATATAAGGCTAAGGTAGATGAGAAAGGGAGCCATAAGGAATTTCAGGTTGGAGATGAAGTCATGGTTCATTTGCAGAAGGAGCAATTTATGATTGGTACATATAACAAGTTGAAAATGAAGAAGTTTGGGCCATGTAAGATACTAAAGAAGCATGATTCAAGAAATTCATATGAGGTAGAACTATCTATTGAGCTGAATATTTTACTAGTGTTTAACATTTTGGATTTAATAGAGTATCATGAAGGAGGTGTTGAAGATGAGGTTACAGCAGCACAATGGAGTATTCCAGCAACCAGTTCAGATATCAAGGAGATTGAAGACATATTGGATAGTCTTGTTGGCAGAAGCACAAGGAACATGACATATGAAGAGTATTTGGTCAAATGGAAAGGATGACCTATTTAAGATTCATCATGGCTAACAAAGGAGGAGGTTAACTATCTTGGTTTTCCGCTACACACCTGAGTCATGACGGGGTCACTTCTCAAATTACCCCAGGTGTCTCATGCAGGAGCATCCTGGGTGTAAGAGAAATCTTGCATCACCCAAAAATATTTTTGTTTTTGTATTCAATAAGGGCTATCTTGTGCAGAGCTACTATTTATGGAAACTTGCTATTTTTAGTAAGTTGGTCTTATGATCTCAAAATGTTTTGATTTTACATGTGGAGGTTCATCTCAGTCACATCAGCCTGCCAGCAAAGTTTCATGGCTAGATCAGGTCTAGTTTTGAAGATATTGAAGATTTTCGATATTGGCAACAGGGTACAAAAACTTTGAACTCAATTTTGAAGGCTTTAGAGGCCCTGATTGAGGTCAAAAATTTGGACAATGGGCACTTGTGTCAATCAAGCCTATAGAGCACTTTGTGGCATTTTTGAAATGGGGTTATAATAGTCAATCGGGTCAACTGGTGATGACTTATGGTCTCCAAAAGTCGGGTCACCTGAAATGGTGGAAAATAATTTTCTCTCAAAATTTATGTTTGGGTTTCAAAAGTTATTTTGAGCCAACTTTGATGTAATAAATTGAAAAATAAAATAATTCTAAGTTTGGCCAGCCCTATGGGCTAAATTTTTGGAACCTTCTCAGGCAGTGGAAATTGCCTATATAAAGAAGGTCCGTAGTGTTGTCTTAGGTAGTTCTGGGGTAGTTCAGGATAGTTCTAGTTAGAAAATCTAGGTATTGATTCAAGGCTTCATCCTACAGAATATTGTAAGGGAATACCCTGTGGCTTTGCATATTGTAATTCTGAAAGTTAGTAATTCCACATTTGTGGAGATAATAAGAAGCCAATTTTTTGTTTTTGCATATTGTTGTTGTTGTTTCTTTATTTCTATTATGTGTTTGTGGTATTAAGGGGAGCACCCTTCATCAAGTGGTATCAGAGTAGGAGTTCTTGAGTTTGTAAACATATCACCGATTGTGAGGCAATTTGCACCAGGACCGTGGGTTAGGGTTTGTGTAAACAGATCACCGATTGTGAGGTAGTTTGCATCAAAACCGTGGTTAGGGTTTGTGTAAATAAATTGCCGACTGTGAGGCAGTTTGCATTAGAACTATGGTTAGGGTTTCAATAATATGCGTGAAAATGCCTCCATGAAGAGAGTGTGGTAGAAGAGCTGGTGTTGTGACACCTGAGGTTAGAGAGCTGCAAAGACAAGTGCGAGCATTGCAAGAGGAGATTCACAGATGAATGAATCTGAATGTCAGAGGTGAAAGTGAGGATGAATCTAAAGATGGAAATTCTAAATGAGGAGAAGTCAAAGTTTTGAATCCAAAAGAAGAAAGACTTTTTTGAGCTATTTCAAAGATCGGGAAAAGACCTAAGATCGAGGTTCCTACATTTTTAGGGAATCTTAACCCAGAGGAGTTGATTGACTAGATGAATGAATGTGAAGAATATTTTGAGTATGAAGATATCGAGGATCCTGATCGGGTGAAGTTTGCAAAGGCTAGACTAAAGCATCATGTGAAGATCTGGTGGCAGGAGGTCCAATTGGAGTGAAATAGAAGAGGAAAGGATAAAATCACAAGATGGGATTAGATGGTGGATAAATTGAAGTGATAGTTCATTCCTGTTGATTATGAGCTTGACCTACTAAAGAAAATGCAAAGTTTGAAGCAAGTAGGAAGATTTGTTCAGGAGTATACAGAGGATTTCTATCGACTTCTCATCAGAATGGGTCATATAGAAGCTGATAAGGAGAAAGTTGCCCGATACCTTAATGGGCTAAGGCCAAGCATTAAAGAGGAGTTGAATCTAGTTTGAATGAACAGTATTGAAGATGTATACCAGTTTGCCCTAAAAGTAGAGAAAAAGTTGAACAAGAAGTTTGAAAGCAGACAAAGCGGAAGAGGTCGTGATGGAAGATCTGGTGGACAGTCATATGGAGATCAAAATGAAGATCTGAAAAGGTAGGATGAGGTTAGTAATAGTTAGAATCAGAGAGGAGATAATTTCAATCATTTCCATGATCAGAGTAATAGAGATCAGAGAGGAAGAGGAAGAGGACAAGGATCTGGAAGAGGAGGCTTCCGTGGAACATGTTTTCACTATGGAGAAGAAGGTCATAGGGAATTTGAATGCCCTCAACACCAAGGAAGGACAAATGGGAGGAATGAAGGCTATCCCAGAGTTGTACATGTAGATGAAGATGCCAGATCATCAAATTTAGAAGATGCTGAAAGAGGAGAAACACTGATTAACAGAAGAGTCCCGCTGAGTGGTGAGAATAAACCTAAACAAATGAGGAGCCTATTTCGCACTAGATGCAAGTGTGAGGGTAAATGATATGATGTGATTATCAATAGTGGAAGCACTAAAAATTTGGTGTCAGAAGAGATGGTGACAAAGTTGAAGCTCAAGAGACAGAAACACCCACATCAATATCAGATTGCCTAGGTGTAGGATGACCACAAGGTCATGGTTAGTGAATAGTGCCTGGTAAAGTTCAAGATTGGTGGTTACCAAGATGAGGTACTATGTGATATCATATATATGGATGCATGTCATATGTTGTTGGGTAGACCGTGGTAGTTTGACAGATGTGTTGTACATGATGGTCGTGCAAATACCTATTCTCTGACAAAGGATGGAGTGCGACATAAGCTAAAGCCATTGAAGGAGATCGAAGAAAAGGTATGTCATAATGCAATAATAACATTTGTTGATGGAAGAAAATTTCTAGATGGTATGAGGCATGAGCATGTGTGTTTTGCTTTAATTCAAAAAGCTGGTAAAGAAGAAGTAGAGGATGTACCTGTAGAGGTTGTAGATTTGTTGAATGAGTTTCAAGATATTGTATCTGATAATGTACCTGATGGATTACCACTGGTAAGGAAGATCATTCATCAGATGGATTTTATTCTAGGACCTAGTTTGCCAAACAAGGCAGTGCATAGAATGACACCAGCAGAAAGTGAAGAGTTTAATAGACAAGTACATGAGTTATTACAGAAGGGGTTGATTCGAGAGAGTCTGAGTCCCTGTGCTCTACTAGTGGTATTAGCACCAAAGAAGAATGGAGAATGGAGGATGTGTATAGATTCCAGAGCAATAAACAAGATCACAATCAAGTATAGGTTTCCATTGCCATGAATAGATGATATTATAGATTGTTTGAGTGGAGCTATGTATTTCTCAAAGATAGATCTGAAGAGTGGATATCACTAGATTCGGATCAGAGAAGGAGATGAATGGAAGACTACCTTCAAGACAAAGGAATGACTGTATGAGTGGTCAGTCATGCCTTTTGCGCTAACCAATGCATTGAGCACTTTCATGCGGCTCATGAACGAGGTTCTAAAAGAATTTTTGGGTAAGTTTGTCATTGTGTACCTAGATGATATTTTGATCTTTAGTAAGACATTGGAAGAGCATATGATCCATATTCGTATGATGTTTGAGAAGCTAAGAGATGAGAAATTGTGGATTAATTTGAAAAAATGCAGTTTTGTGAAGAAAGAGTTAGTGTATTTGGGAATTGTAGTTTCAACAAAAGGTCTAAAAATGGACCTAGAGAAGGTAAAGGCTATCCTTGAATGGCCTACTCCAAGGAGTGCTACCGAGGTAAGATCTTTTCATGGTCTAGCTAGTTTTTATAGAAAGTTTATCAAAAATTTTAGCAGTATTTGTGGTCCCTTGAATGAAACAATGAGAGGGGATAGAAAAGAGTTTAAGTGGACTAATGGGGCAGAAAAGAGTTTTCAATTATTGAAACAAAAAGTTACAGAACAACCTATTTTAGCACTTCCAGATTTTAATAAGGTGTTTCAAGTAGACTGTGATGCTAGTGGTACTACAATAGGAGCTGTTATGAGCCAAGAAGGTAAACTTGCTGCTTATTTGAGTGAGAAGTTAAATGATGCCAAGAGAAAATATTCTGTTTATGATCAGGAATTTTATGCTATAGTTTAGGCATTGAAGAAGTGGAGACACTATCTACTTCCTAAGGAGTTTGTTTTGTATACTAATCATCAAGCTTTTCAATATTTGAATATTCAAGGAAAGTTGAATCAAAGACATTTGAAATAGGTTGAGTTTTTGTAGAATTATACATTTGTTTTGAAACATAGAAGTGGAAAGTCTAACAAGGTTGCATATGTGCTTAGTAGAAGGAAACTATTGCTGACAAAGATGTAGATTGAGGTGGTTGGGTTCAAGGAACTCAAGAATTTGTATCCAGAGGATCCTAATTTTGGTGAAGCTTGGAAAGCTTGTAAAGAACCAGTTACTCTAGACAGGATGAAATGGTTGGATTTTATCATCCAGGATGATATGCTATTCAAAGGGAGTTAGTTGTGCATTCCATGAAGTTCTATGAGGGAGAATCTCATCAAGAAGAAGCATAGCAGAGGATTGGTTGGACATTTTGGTAGAGATAAAGCCTTTTCTTTGGTTAGTGAAAATTATTATTGGCCACAGTTGCAGCAAGATGTCAAGAAGTTTGTACAGAGTTGGAGAGTATGTCAGATGGCAAAAGGAGTGAAGTAGAATACAGGGTTGTATCAACCATTACCTATACCAGAGAAGCCTTGGGAGGATATCAGTATGGACTTTGTTCTTGGTTTACCAATGACACAGTGGGGATATGATTCAATTTTTGTAGTAGTTGATAGATTTTTGAAGATGGCACATTTCATTCCCTGCAAGAAGACTAATGATGTTGTTCATATAGCAGAGTTGTTTTTCAGAGTAGTGAGACTACATGGTTTGCTAAAGACCATAGTTTCAGATAGAGACACTAAGTTCGTTGGATATTTTTGGCGTACATTATGGAAGAAGTTGAAGATAGATTTGAAGTTTAGTTCATCACATCATCCACAAACTGATGGACAGACAGAGGTGGTGAATAGTAGTTTGGGAAATTTGTTGAGGTGTTTGGTTGGAGATAAGCCAACAGGATGGGATTTGATTTTACCATAGGCAGAATTCGCATATAATAATTCTGTCAATAGGAGCACTGGTAAATCACCATTTCAGATTGTACATGGGAGTAGTCCCAAAAATGCATCTGAGTTGAGAAAGATAGATAAAGGAGAAATAAGTAGTGCTGAAGCTGAGGATTTTATGGAACATTTGAAGAAAATCCATGAGGAGGTGAGGAAGCATATTACCAAGATGAATGCGTAATATAAGTCTAAGGCAGATGAGAAAAAGAGGCATAAGGAATTTTAGGTTGGAGTTGAAGTCATGGTTCATTTCCGGAAGGAGCGATTTTTGATTCGTACATATAACAAGTTGAAAATGAAGAAGTTTGGGCCATGTAAGATACTAAAGAAGCATGATTTAGGAAATGCATAAGAGGTAAAATTGCCTACTAAGCTGAATATTTCACCAATGTTTAAAATTTTAGATTTGACAGAGTATCATGAAGGAGGTGTTGAAGATGAGGTTACAATAGCACAGTGGAGTATTCCAACAACCAATTTAGATATCAAGGAGATTGAAGACATATTGGATAGTCGTGTTGGTAGAAGCACAAGGAACAGGACATATGAAGAGTATTTGGTCAAATGGAAAGATGACCTATTGAAGATTCATCATGGCCAACAAAGGAGGAGGTTAACCATCTTGGTTTTCCTCTGCACACCTAAGTCATGATGAGGTCACTTCTCAAATTACCCCAAGTGTCTGATGCAGGAGCATCCTGGGTGTAAGAGCAATCTTGCATCACCTAAAAAAAATTTTGTTTTTGTATTCAATAAGGGCTATCTTGTGGAGAGTTTCTATTTATGGAAACTTGCTATTTTTAGTAAGTTGGTCTTAAGATCTCAGAATGTTCTGATTTTACATGTGGAGGTTCATCTTAGTCACATCAGCCTACCAACAAAGTTTCATGGCTAGATCAGGTCTAGTTTTGAAGATATTGAAGATTTTCGGTATTGGCAGTAGGGTACAGAAACTTTGAACTCAATTTTGAAGGCTTTAGAGGCCCCAAATGAGGTCAAAAATTTGGGTGATAGGTGCTTGCACCAATTAAGCCTGTAGAGCGCTTTGTGGCATTTTTGAAATGGGGTTATAATAGTCAATTGGGTCAACTGGTGATGACTTATGGTCTCCGGAAGTCAGGTCACCTGAAATGGTGGAAAATAATTTTCCTTCAAAATTTCTATTTAGGTTTCAAAAGTTATTTTGATCCAACTTTGATGTAATAAATTGAAAAATAAAATAATTCTAAGTTTGGTCGGCCCTTTGGGCTAAATTTTTGGAACCTTCTCGGGCAGTGGAAATTGCCTATATAAAGAAGGCCTGTAGTGTTGTCTTAGGTAGTTTTGGGGTAGTTCGGGACAGTTCTGGGTAGCAGATCTGGGTATTGATTCAAGGCTTTATCCTACAGAATATTGTAAGGGAATGCCCATGCGGCTTTGCATATTGTAATTCTTAAAGTTAGTAATTCCACATTTGTGGAGATAATAAGAAGCCAATTTTCTATTCTTGCATATTGTTGTTGTTGTTTCTCTATTTTTGTTATGTGCTTTTTGTATTAAGGGGAGCACCCTTCATTAATTTTATCCATAGCTTTAGACTGAGCCCATAATAGTGGAAAGTGGTGCTCGAGATGGAACTCAGACTCTCCCTTTGTGATCTAAATCTAAGTTTTTATTGAGGGCTTTGGTTGTGATAGTGAACATAGCCTTTGAAGTCAGCCTTGTATGGCAGTGAGCTTAGCTCACAAATTTCTCCCCTTCTCACAAATCACGGGCACGAATCTGACTGTTGGCTTGGGCTTCAAATCCTTGAAGTACTTGACTGGCGACTGAAAAATAAGTATTCCTTTCCTTATGTTTAGCTTCTTGTGAAAATTTGTTTTATAGCTTTAATCTGGAGCTTTGGATGTGAAGAGCATACTATAGATGTAGATAAAGTTCACTATAGATGTAAATAATGACTCTTCCTTGAAAATAAATGTTGCTCTTTTATTGTAACTGACAAGCATACACCAGTTATAATGTTCTTTTTTCTTCTTACTTGATATACACCAGCTAATATTTGAACTCACCTACAACACATTCTACCAAGCTCACTATTTGATAGATGCTTTGAATGTAAACACCATTATTTACCTTAGCCCATGCTTAGATAAAACTTGATTTGGGGTTCTAGATTGTTCACCAATCATTACTATTTTAACATGTACTTCTTTATGCTTTAGAAACATTACTATGATTCTCCTTTATGCCTTAGTCATTTATGTACACTAGCAACCCACTATCATGCTCAGTTGGTTCTGTTAACTTGAATAGTGACCGCTTATTGTGATCTTAATTTTACCAGTCATTAATAAATATGTTCTCAGCTCCATTGATGACAATGGACATTACCTTAGCTTCACTGGTGTAAACCAACATGCTTGGTCACTTATTGTAGACTTGTTCACTGTTACCACTTGCTTGTTGTCATTACCCCAAGATGATTCTATTTGAGTCCACTATTGTATTTCAAATAGAGAGACCAAGCTATTACTATAACTTATATATAAAAAGATATAAATCTTTATGTTCACTAGTCATTTTCTTTTATACTCTAATCAAGTTATTTTTCTTTTAATCAAGCACTCACAACTTACACTATCTTGTTGAGACCAACTTTCACTTAAGTAATGACACTTGCCAGTAACCTTTTCATTGTGACCCTTGTTTTATGTGAACATTTGTTACTCACCATTTAGTATAATTATGTTCTCATCTGATTATTTTATTGTATTTACTATTAAAACTTCAACAGTGACCATGTCAGAGAATAATCACCAATCCTTTGTCAAAACCGAGGCCATCATATATGCTTAAAAAAAATAGAACACTTTATTTCATGATGCTTGAACATCTCTTGTGCATTAATTTCTCTTGAAGAAAGGTGCTTGAACTTATAAAGATGTGAACTGGTTTTTTTTCCTTCAAAACCATGATATTTAGATAGTTCATTATCATTCTTGAAATATATGCAATTTTATACAATAATGACTGTATACTACATGTCAAGAACAACATAAAAGATGCAACTTTTTAAAATACTTTTCTTGTACATGCAGCCCTATCTTTGATTCATGTATCTCTAATTATTTTCTCTCTTGATAGATAACCAGAGAATGACTGGTTTTATTCACTTTGCAAACCAAACAGTGCTCCATGTATGCTATGATCTTTTCATAAAATAAGAAATGCTTATTTGTTAAATATTCTATAATTATTTAAGAGGTTCGAGAATGGGCTCATGACACTCAAAAACACTAGAATGAAACTCAATGGAGTTCAAGCACGAGCTCGTGAAAACCATCAAATGCACTCTGTAAACATTCTATGATACTTTGAAGCACAATTATGAAGCATTCTTCCTTTTCTTAAACAACAAAATCATTGCAAATGATCAATCCTTGAAGTATTTGGATTCAACAATATCATATGAATATGGAATTTTAATATCATTTGTTACCAGTCATTTTGGACCTTGGCATTTGAACATGACTGTTTCTGGAATGTGGCACTTGTGAACTCACTGTTTCTAAAGCACATACTATAGCATCTTTTATTGCACTTTATACTGCATCAATTTCTTCTAACTGTGATAAAACCAGTCAATTGAGCATTGCACTTTTACTCTATTAAGATTTAAAAACAACATCACACTAATCTTGTTAGGTTAGTGAACATAATAAATACATTAGTTTTTATAAAAATGCCAAAAATGGTGACATTTATGAGTCAATACCAGCAGAGTTATTATGTTGACTAATCTAACAAGAACCTGCTGAATCTGAAAAGGGTTTCTCAGTCATAAGAACAAAGTCCCTTTCATTCAGATATCTAGTTTAAATATAAAGACAACATGCATAAGAATGACCATAAAAAGTAAAAGGTTTCATGTTGAAAGAAGTCCCTTTAATACTACCTTTCTTGTGGATGCACATTTCTTTATTGCATTGGAATACCATATATGAATGCAGCTCTGAAGGATTGATTGTTGTGTGATGTTTTTGTTTCATGCATTTCTTAGATCCAACTAGATCTAATATCATTTTATCTCTCATGATGCAGGTAACCCTAAAGACCTCTACAAGATGTAGACCTGGACATTGAACCTGAGGACTTGAGGATCTGACAAACAACCATCCAACAGTATACAGATAATCAAAGGAAATGAATAGGACCCTATTCATACTTCTATCATGCTTTCTATTCTATAAATTGTACTCTGTTATTGAAATGAAATATGAAATATGAAAGAACACTTGTATACTCCATTCAGTTTGAATGCACAATGTAATGATCAATTATAAATTTGAAAATTTGGAATGTGATCAATACTTAGAGTACAATATGAAAATTGATAGTGAATGCAATAATGAAATATTAATTAACATCACCTAAAAGATAGTGTTAATTGGACTCCTAAAATGCAATATTTTCCTATTTGTGTTCATTCTTCTATATGTTGTAATTTTGGGTAACATTTTTGGCAATTTATGCTAGATGTCTTCCTACTAGACATGAAATACAAACCTTATCGTTGGGCAATGGAGCTAGAAAACTAAAACTCATGAATGTAACCTTTATTGAAATGAAATGCATCTAATCTAAGACTCATGCAACCTAAAGATCTAGTGCTTGGACATCACTTATTGAAATGAAACTAAACTGAAACTAACCCTCAAAGCAAAGCTTGAGGTGGATCCCATTAACTAGAATCTGCAAGATCTCACCATCTTTGGTAGATAGATGAAAGGCATTATTTTCTTTACATTCTGAAATGACAAATGGGCCTAACCAAAAGTTGTCAAATTTATCATGCTGCCCTGGCCTTCTCTTCAGCACATCCCACTTAAGCACTATATCAACCTCCTTGAAATCTCTGGGTGTATCTTTCTTGTCAAAAGACCTTTTGGTCTAATTTTATCTCAGCTCCATAATCGTTAAAGCTCTTTTCCTTTCTTCTTCAAGTTGTAATAATTCAGCATATCTCAGCTTAAGAGGATCTTCCTCTTCAAACATCATCATTTGGTCAGCTAGCTGCAAAGCCGGAAACTCAGTTGAGATTGGCAATCTGGCCTCCTTACCATAAACTAGAACATAGGGTGAACTCCCAGTAATTTGTTTTGGTGTGATTCTATCAAGCCATATGGCTGCCTTTAATTTTGAGTGTCAATCCCTCTTTTTTTTCTACAAAGTCTTTTTCATGATCCTAATAAGGTTTTTGCTAGTAGACTCTGCAAGTTCATTACCCTAAGCATAATAGTTATAAGATGTATTCATATAAATGCTATTTTTAACAACCCACTTTGTTATTGCTAAACCAACAAAAGCTAAAGCATTATCTGAAATAATTGATTGAGGAACACCAAACCTGGTTATAATATCATAATAAAACTTGAGTACAATAGATCTAGTAGATTCCTTCAATGCAATGGCCTCAGTCCACCTTGTAAAATAGTCTGTTGCAGTCAAAATCCATTCATGACCTACACTGGAATTAGGATTAATTGGACCTATAAAGTCCACTCCCCATTTGTTGAATGGCTGATCCACAATAATTGGCTTTAATGGAAATACTACCAGCCTTTTCTTTCCTGCAAACAGAGAACACTTCTGACATTTGCTTACCTAAGAATGGACATCTTTAAACAAATCAGGCCAGTAATAACTAGCTCTCAGTATTTTCCAAGTTGTAGTCTTAGGATTAAAATGCCCTCCACATGATCCATCAAGAAACTTAGATAAAAAATTTCTTTGATAAGCAAAATTAATGTATTTTAAAAGCATACCAAAATAATCTTTCCTATAAAGAATACCATCAATCAGAACATAAGGAATTGATTTTAATCTAAAGTACCTTATTTTGGCTTTGTCTAGATCAATTGGACATTGTCCAAATTGTAGAAATCTAGTCATATCTGACAACCAGGTTGCTGAATCATTAATAAGTACAAAATTATCTTGGAATAAGGAAACCTCTTATGTGGCTTCAACTTCTTCTTCTTCTACCATTTGGCCACATAAACCTTTTCCTCTAACCAACTTGGTTACATGAATATGCACATCATACTCCATAACTTTGGTAATCCAACCTACTCTTTTCTCATTTACATCTTTATTTAACAAGAACTCTTTAATAATAGGATGTGCAATCATCAAATGAATCTTATTCCTAGCAACCAAATGTTTAAACTTCTTTAAATATTTAATAACAACAAGTACATGCTTTTCAACAAAACTATATCTTTTCTCATAGTCATCCATTCCTTTGATGAAAAAGGCAATTGGCTTCTCTTGATTGTCTTTATTTTTCTGTACCAGCATTGCTGAAACTATATCATAATCACCATAAGCATACAAAATAAAATCATTAGAGAAATTGGGATTAGTTAATGTAGGGGCTGATGACAAGGCTTGTTTAATCTGTTTAAAGCTCTTCTTTCCCTCATCAGTCCAACTAAAAGGTACATTTTTCTTCAACATTACAATTAAAGGCTTCAATAAATTGGCAATATTAGGAATGAAGCGTCTTACAAAATTTATTCTCCCAATGAAATGTTGCAATCCCTTTTTATGTTTTGGCAATGATAATTCTAGAATTGCATGGATCCTTTCATGATCAATAGTTGTACCTTCCTTAGACACTTGGTATCCTAAAAGTTTACCTTCATGGAGTGGAAAAACTAATTTCTTTAGATTGAGAGAGATTCCAAACTCTCTGCATATTTGAAGCACTTGTCTCAAATGATCAATATGTTGGTTTGCAACTTTGCTATAAATGGTGACATCATCTAAGTACACCAAGATAAACTTATACATTAGGTTTTTGAAATCCATGTCCATTGCTTTCTAGAATGTGGCTCTTGCAGTTGATAATCCAAATGGAATTCTCCTATAACCCATTGTTCCCCATTTAGTTGTAAAGGATGTTTTAAACTGGCCTGATTCTTTCATTAAAATCTGGTTATAACCAAAATACCCATCAAGGAGGGAAAACCTTTTAGAACCTGACACATATTGTAAAATTTGTTCCATGAAAGGAAGAGGGTGTCTGTCTTTCAAAGATGCCCTATTAAGGTCTCTAAAATCTACAAAAAGTCTAATTTATCCATTCTTTTTCCTTACTGGAACTAAATTAGAAACCCAGGAAGTGTGTTTAATAGGAAAAATTATCCCACCATCCAAAAGTTTTCTCAGCTCTTTAAGCATTAAGGGCTCTAATTTTGGCTTGGAATTAGGCTCTAGTTCTATGGTATGTTGAGTCAATTGGGGATCAAATCCTTTCAAATCAGCATAGTCCCAAGAAAATACATCATTAAATTATCTGAACAAAGCAATAAGAAACTCTTTATCTTGAGGAAAGTTAATTTTACCAACCTTTAAAAACTTGTCTCTGAATATCTCAACTTCCTCATAGTGATCTTCCTTAATTAACATGTTGGTTTTGTTCCTCTTGAACTGATCATCAGAGTTGAAAGTAGACTCCAAGATGACTAATCCTTTAGGAAGCTTGTTAGTTTTCAACTAAATAATTTGATCTTCCATTTTCCATTTTAATTTATTATCCTTGGGAATTGAAAAGTATTCTATTTCAACCATGAAACTCAAAATGTTCTCATCAATATTAAAAACCTTCCAATTAATATCATTATCCAGGATTGATGGCCTAACAACAATCTTAACATGAGACTGATCTGAGATATGACCTTTATTTTCAGTAATAGAAATATGTGCACCAATACTAGTTAACCTATCATGATTCTGATTTTTCCTTCTAGGTATAGAAATGAGGCCAAATGCATCAAAATCATCCATAATATCAAATACTCCGGTTTTATACAACTTTAAAACATCATTCTTAACAACATTAACTCCTCTCACCTAGTTAACTAGTAATTCATTGTCCCCAAATGCTCTCAAGCATTTGATTTTCCTCTTCCTTGCCCACTCTAAACCCTGGATCAAAATTTAATATTCAACCACATTGTTAGATATGCAGCATAAAACTTATCACTCTCTTGTGATACTAACATAACCCCTGCACCAATACCATCTTTATTCCTAGAGCCATCAAATTACAAGTCCCAAAGATGATTAGACAGTTCTGAATTAGAATCCTGAGCTTTCACTAAATTAGGCATAATAGCGTCAAATTCTATAATCATGTAATTTCCAAAACCAAAATCAAACATGTCATTAACTTGATCATTTCTAGTTGCCTAGTCATCTAACAAAATATTAGGATATTCTTCAATTTGTGTATTAAAGTTTGAATAGTCCTTGATTTCTTCTAAATCCATGATTACACAACTGACATTAATACGACTTGAATTATAAGGTTCTATGTGATCTTTGGCCAATAATTCTAATTTTATGGCTTCAATTTGTGTATTAAAGGTTGAATAGTCCTTGATTTCTTCTGAATCCATAATCACACAACTGACATTAATAGGACTTGAATTATAAGGTTCTATGTGATCTTTGGCCAATAATTCTAATTTTATGGTTACCTTAGTACCATATCTTGTTCTAAAAAACAAGTGGGACCAATCTAATGAAAAACAACCATCTATTTTAGCTGTAAAATCTCTTGAAAGGTATAAGGTAAAATAGGGTGGCAAACCTATAACATAGATATCCTGAGGAATTGAGAAATTTGGAAATCAATGAAGAGTTAAGCTTGCATTTTTTAAAACTCCTAAGGTCTTAACTAAAGTACCATCAAGTTGGACAACTTCTTTCTCAAGAGGTTCATACTTTAAATTTAACAAATCAGCAATTTTCTTGGGCATTACTGTGCTGGTTGCACCATTGTCTACCATACAGTTGTGCACTAACTTATTTCCAATGAACAAAGAAACATAAAAAGGAGGAATTTTTGCATTTACTGGCTTCTTACCTTCCTTTTATGTTGTTCTTTGCACATTTTTAGGCTTCCTTTCTTCCTTAACTATTGATTCTTTCAAATCTGCATTCTTTTTACCTTCTTATACCACTACTTGCTGAAATTTAGCAGCCTTGTTTCCTTCTTTAACTATTGTTTCTTGAACCTTAGAAGGATCCTTACCTTCCTTTAATTTTCTTTCCTATACCTTAGAAGGCTCTGAATTAGCCATATAGAAGGATGTTGGATAGCTTGTTGTGAACTTGATGTCAACATGGATAGTCCTTCTTTTAATATCTCAACCTGTCTTGGAATAGCTAGGGTTTCCCACATAGACATAGCTATATTTATCTTCTTCATGCTATCAAAAATATTATAAGGAACATCAAATTGTACCTTTTTAGAAGATTTAGGATTAGTCTGATCAACATGCCTCTGATTTTGATCTTTATTTGAGGATGAAGATGGATTCTTTAAAATTGAAACTGGTGTAGGAGGGACATTACCAGCTAATTGCTCTAATTCTAGAGGTCTCTTCTTGGCTCTAGTATTTTTTGAAACATGGGAATCATCATTTACCCCAAAAAATTCATCTTCTTTCCAATTTAGAAAACCAGTGTCTAGAACATCCTAATCCAATTGCTATTGGATCTCCTCAATAGGTACATTCTATTATGAATTCACTGAATTTTGTACCATAAGAGCCTAATTAAGCACTCCATTGGAATATGTTGACTTATTATGAGAATCATTACATGGAAAACACCATTCAATAGCAATGTTATTTTGGTTGGGAACTATATCCCTAATAACATTAATGAGTGTAGGATTATAAGGCCTATAAGGCCTTTGATTCCAATTCTACCTATTTGCATTGTTGTTTCCTTGGAATTTCTATTTATTACCCTAAAAATTAGAGTGATTAGGATATTGGGATGAGGAACCAATAAACTGATTTTGAGCTACGGGGCTTACTTGTGCTTGATTGCTCTTAAGGCTCACTAATTCATTACCAAAAGCCTATAGTAAGCTTTCTATTTTTTGCTAGCTATCTTTTATACTTTGCAACTCATTCAAAGGTGCAACAGGGACTACCTTTGGGCTTTTAAATGATGGGACAATAGAAAGAGGAGGGAAAATCAATGGCATATTAGACTGAATGCTAGGAAAGAAGGGCATAGGTGGCTTGGGAGCTATTTTTCCTGCCTAAATGAGACTATTCTTTTCCCTAATAGAAATATCAAAAGCTTGAGGTAAAGATATACCTCTCATAGTTTGTATCATGACTAAGATATCACTATTTAAACTCTTAATAAAATACAAGAATGCATATTCAACAAAGGGTATTACCATAGTAGGAATCATGTTCCATGTCTTTTGAAAATAAAGATTGAATTCACTCATCTCCTCTTGTGGAGCCCTTTTAATAGTCGTCAATTGCTCCACCAAAGACAAGTTGTTAGATTTTTCCTCAAATAATTTAGACAATCTCTCCCCCAATCCATCCCAAGTAGCAATAGATGCCACTGGAAGAGTTCTAAACCATTCTAGTGTTTTACCCTTCAATGATGCAGCTAATAGCTTCAAAGCTATATCCTCCTCTGTGATATGATGGAAATTGAAAAGAGTAGAAAAATCTTTGATATGCTCTATGGAAATTTTTTGTGCTTCTCCCATGAATGATGGTAACACTTTCAAAGCCACCAATGGAATATTGGTGTGATTAGCAATCCTTAAAGGACTGTCTTGATCAAAAGGAACAAATGGTAGATTTCTTGCCATTACTGGAAATGTTGTATTGGAACTGGATGGTAGTGACTGATCTACCTCAGGTGGCTGTTTAGGAACAACTTTTCCTTCAGATGATCCAAGATCTTCAAAAACTTCCTGCTCTCAATATGGAAATTTAGTGTGGTAAGAGGGAGGAGTTGAGCTTCTTTCAGATCTTAACTTCCTTGGTCTCCCTAGTCTCCTACCCCTTTGCACAGGCTAAACTAAAAGCTCTCTAGGACCTCTAGGCTCTCTTTGCACAGTTCTACCTCTCCTAGTGAAAGACAAATGCAAATATTCAAACTCCTTAACACTCCTTGTTTGGATTCAATTCATGTATCACAAGGTCCCATTGGGCATGCCAAAAACTATTTAGGTTTTAAAATACCACCCTAAATCAGGCATTAGAGTTTAATGATATCCTATCCTAATAATGGAAACCTTCTTGAGTTGTGGGTGGACTCTGATTAAGAAGGAGTCTTCAGATTCAAGGCCAGTTCCTATTTGATCTAGAAATATCACCTCATGATTGTAACTTAATTGGTAAAAGGGAAAATGAATTGAAAATTGAAAGGGAAATGAGGTGATACACCAAATTTGAACTCAGATTTGCTTAAAGACTAAAATAGTAACCACAATGCACATATCAATGAGACTGACTATATCAATCACTGATTAATGTATAGGTTAATCTAGATCTTACTACTAGAGGATAGACCACAAATAGTTTAATTTGTTAACAAACAAACATATTATGCATAAGGCTTGAAATTTTCTCACCTAGAGGAGGAATAGAAAGAATTCACTTCTCTTAGCTACCAAAACAAATAAAATGCTTATGAAGAATGAAGAAAAGGATTTAAAATCAATGCTCACACTATGAGAAGAATGAATCATTTTCTTTATTATATGTCAAAAATCTAAGATGTAGGTTACAAGATACAAGATGAGGCTCAAAGGAAAAAATTGCTCACTTAAGCCTTCTCTCAAAAATTTGGAACCCCTTAAACTGATTAACAAAACCAGTTTTATGGCCCTCTAAGCCTCAAATTCAAAAATTATAGCCCTTATTTTTAGCCCTCAAAATACTCCAATTTTTTCCTTAATTTATGCCAATTCTCCTAAAATCAAGCCCCCTAGAAAAATGCCTAACATCAAACCCTAAATGTTGGTTTTAACAAAGATGAAAATATTTTTCCAAAAAATAAATACCAACATTTATGAAATTTAAATAATCTCAAAATACTCCTAACCTATACTAAGCCTAAACTTAGATAAACTACCTAAGTTTAAACCTATTGCCAAGGGGAAAAGGGTCAAAATGACCACCTAAGCAACTTACAAAATAATACAATAAGATGACGGCTATGAGGTGGCAATGTTGGGGATCCAAGCTCTATTTGTGATGTATTGCTGGAGTTATGGAATTCAATGTGGTGGCATTGGACTTCAGTTTTCTCAAAACTCCACTCTATTCCTTGGATTTCACATTTCATCTACTTTCCTTTGAGAAAAAATAGGGAAAAACCCTAATTTGATAGCGAAGCTCTGCAAAAACTATGGCATTCTTCTTGGTTTGAAATAATATTATGAAGGCCCACTGTGTGTTTGAAACATTCAGCTTTGAGCATATCCTGACCCTGAAGGTTGGGATGAAGCTATTCCCCCCTGCATTTTTCTCATGATATTCACTACTATTCATAAAGTTTGAAGTCTCTAGCAGCATTTGTTAAGGCTTGGCCTACGATTGTGATTTGGGGAACACTAACATAATCTATGGCTTTGATTGTTGCATATAACTTCAGCTATGTTTGCTAAGGCATGACCTGTAACTAGAGTTTTCAAGCTTGGCCTATGATTGTATTTTGTTTGTGAGCTCGGGCTACATTTTTTGTATTCATTTTTGTTTATGAAGCATAGTCTTTGAACTAACAGTTCACGGGTTGTGAGCTTGGCTCATGACTGGGTTTTATCTACTTTCAAGCATAGCATAAGGCTGGGTCTAGGCTGTGACTTAAAGATGTGGATGAGCTCGGTCTAGCTGTGAACATGGCTTGTGGCTTGGCATATTTCAGCCACAACTTTAGACCAACCCCATAATAGTGAAAACTCGTGCTCAAGCTAGAACTCAAACTCTCCCTTTCTAATCTAAACCTGATTTTTTATCGAGGACTTTGGTTGTAATAGTGAACATACCCTTTGAAGTCAACCTTGTATGATAGTGAGCTTAGCTTACAAACTTCTCCCCTTCTCACAAATTATGGGCATGAATTTGACTGTTGGCTTGGGCTTCAAATCCTCAAAGTACTCGACTGGTGACTAGAAGATAAGTAATCCTTTCCTCATGTTTCGCTTGTTGTGAACATTTGTTTTATAGCTTTAATCTAGAGCTTTGCACGTGAAGAGCATACTGTAGATGTAGATAAAGTTCAGTGTAGATGTAAACAATGACTCTTCCTTGGAAATAAATGTTTCTCTTTTATTGTAACTGACAAGCATGCACCAGTTATAATGTTTTTTTTTCTTCTTACTTGATATACACCAGCTAATATTTGAACTCACTTACAACACATTCTATCGAGCTCACTGTCTGATGGATTCTTTGAATGTAAACACCATTATTTACCTTAGCTCATGCTTAGCTAGAACTTGATTTGGGGTTTTAGATTGTTCACCAATCACTATTATTTTAACCTGTGCTTTATGCTTGAGAAACATTACTATGATTCTCCTTTATGCCTTAGTCATTTATGTACACCAACAACCCACTATCATGCTCAGTTGGTTCTGTTAACTTGAATAGTGACCGCTTATTGTGATATTTATTTTACCAGTCATTAATAAATATGTTCTCTACTCCACTAATGACAGTGTACATTACCTTAGCTTCACTGGTGTAAACCACCATACTTGGTCACTTATTGTAGACTTGTTCACTCTTACCACTTGCTTGTTGTCATTACCCCAAGCCAATTCCATTTGAGTCCATTGTTGTATTTCAAATAGAGAGACCAAGCTATTATTGTAACTTATATATAAAAAGATATAAATATTTATGTTCACCAGTCATTTTATTTTGTACTCCAGTCAAGTTATTTTTCTTTTAATCAAGCACTCACAACTTACACTGTCTTGCTGAGCCCAACTTTCACTTAAGCAATGACACTTGCCAGTAACTTTTTCACTGTGACTCTTGTTTGTTGTGAACATTTGTTACTCACTAGTAAGTATAATTATGTTCTCAGCTGATTATTGTATTGTATTTACTATTAAAACTTCAACAATGACCATGTCAGAAAATAATCACCAATCCTTTATCAAAACTGAGGCCATCATATATGTTTTTTTTTTAAAAATAAATAGAACACTTTGTTTCATGTTGCTTGACCGTCTCTTGTGCATTGATTTCTCTTGAAGAAAGGTGTTTGAACTTATAAATCTGTCAACTAGTTTTTTCCTTCAAAAACATGATATTTAGACAGTGTATTATTGTTCTTGAAATATATGCAATTTTATACAATAATGATTGTATACTACATGTCAAGAACAACATAAAAGATGTTAAATTTGTAAAATAATTTTCTTGTACATGCAACATTGTCTTTGAATCATGAATCTCTGATTATTTTCTCTCTTGATAGATAACTAGAGAATGACTGGTTTTATTCACTTTGCGAACGAAACAATGATCCATGTATGCTATGATCTTTTCATAAAATAAGAAATGCTTATTTTTTAAATGTTCTATAATTGTTTAAGAGGTTCGAGCATGGGCTTGTGACACTCAAAAATACTAGAATGAAACTCAATGGAGTTCAAGCACGGGCTCGTGACAACCATCAAATGCACTCTACAAACATTCTATGATACTTTGAAGCACAATTATGAAGAATTCTTCATTTTCTTAAATAGAAAAATCCTTGCAAATGATCAATCCTTGAAGTATTTGGATTCGACAATATCATATGAATATGGAATTTTAATATCATTTATTACCAGTCATTTTGGACCTTGGCATTTGAACATGACTATTTCTAGAATGTGGCACTTGTGAACTCAGTGTTTCTAAAGCACATACTATAGCATCTTTTATTGCACTTTATACTGCATCAATTTCTTCTGACTGTGATAAAACTAGTTAATTGAGCATTGCACTTTTACTCTATTAAGCTTCAAAAACAACATCACACTAATCTTGTTAGGTTAGTGAACATAATAAATACATTAGTTTTTATAAAAATGCCGAAAATGGTGATATTTATGAGTCAATACCAACAAAATTATTATGTTCACTAATCTAACAAGGTCCTGGTGAATCTGAAAAAGGTTTCTCAATCATAAGAACAAAGTCCCTTTCATTCAGATATCTAGTTTAAATATAAAGATAGCATGCATAAGAATGACCATAAATAGTAAAAGGTTTCATGTTAAAAAAGTCCCTTTAATACTACCTTTCTTGTGGATGCACATTTCTTTATTGCATTGGAATACCAGATATGAATGCAGCTTTGAAGGATTGATTGTTGTGTGATGTTTTTGTTTTATGCATTGCTTAGATCCAACCGGATCTAATATCATTTTATCTCTCATGATGCAGGTTGTACACACTAAATAGTGCACTTCTCTAAATCATTGCTTCCAAGAGAATCCATGGATTGGAAACCTTGAGAAATTGATTTAGAGCTCCCTAGGCATGGAGTGCAAGGGTGTTAAGAATGCTCTTAGCTAGAGCTATTAAGCCAATAACCTTGCTAGTAAACCATGCAATGGGAGATTCAAATGAAGACAAGGGCAAGAATACCAATATCCCCAAGAATCAAATGCAATGCAACTATGCTAGAAATAGAAATGCAAGCTATGCTATGAAAGGAAATATGCAAGCTATGCTATGAAAATGAGAGAAAAATTATTACAAAGCCTCCTAGTTAAGCTAGATGAATTAATCTAAAGCACAAAGGAAACTAAGCTAAATATGAAGCTATGAATGCCATGATAAATGAAACTAGAATAACATGTAGATGCAAAAGCCAAGAATGCTCCAAATCTTCAAAAGCTCCAAAGTCACCTAGAAAACTTGCAACATAACATTAGCATAAAAATTTGGGGATCTAGAATGAAGAAGAGAGGTCTCCTTTTATAAGAAATGAGAAAGAATGGACCATGGAGATTAAGAGGCAAAAGATTTAATCAATGGTGGAGCATCAAAGAGGAGCAATCCATGTGCACAAGTATCCTCCAATGAGAAAATAAGAGTTGATTTTTGTGTCCATATGAGACAAAAAGTGCTTTTCTTCTTTTTATAAAATAAGAATAATGTTTTATTTGTGCAACTTAGGATAAGAGGAAAAGTGGGAGGCTTTTTATTTAATTAAAAGAGGAGGAAACTCCTCTTAATTAAATAAAGAATTAGGATAAAATGGTTAGCCCATAGAAAATAATCGAATAAATGATAGAACTAGGATTTGATCAAGAATAAGCAATTGATGATTTTAGAAAATAATGCTAGCAAGGGGCTAATAGTCTAGATGACCATTTTTGGGTGATTACACAGGTAACCCTAAAGACCTCTAGAAGATGTAGACCTGGACAATGAACCTAAGGACTTGAGGACCTGACAGACAACCAGCCAACAATATACATACAATCAAAGGAAATGCATGGGACCCTAATGATCAATTATGAATTTGAAAATTTGGAATGTGATCAATACTTAGAGTACAATATGAAAATTGATATTAAATGCAATAATGAAATATTAATTAACATCACCTGAAAGATAGTGTTAATTGGACTCCTAAAATGCAATCTTTTCTTATTTGTGTTCATTCTTCTGTATGCTATAATTCTGGGTAACAAGCTCTTCATTAGCATCCCTAATTAGAGAGCCATAGAGTGCTCAATTGTCTTTAATTTTGTTTAATTAGATTGTTAGTTGTGGTAATTTAATTGTTATTTTGAGTTATTGATAATACTAACCCTATGAAGATGCTTCTCATAGCATACAAAATGGCACCCACTATGGGGCATTAGGCTCTATTAATTTTTAAATTCAAAGAAAGTACATTTTTGTTGCAAATCCTTGTATTTTTCTCTATTTTTCAGGTTCTACAATGCTTTTACAAGTTTCTGTAGCACATACACTACTTCCGACAGCACGTTTGAGGTGTGAATCGATGCTTTTACAAAAAAGTTTTGCGTCTTTACGTAGCAAAACTACACATTTAACACTTCTATTATCCCATATTAATTTCTTTCAGCACGTGTGCCCTGACTCTAGAGCGCGTTCAAGTTCTTCTCTAGTGCATTTGAGGATTTCTTTTAATGCATTTTCTTACTTAAACCGCGCATTTAAATTTTGTTTATGCGCTTTTAAGATTTTCCTGCAGCGCATTTGAAAGTTTTAACAATGCTTTGAATCATTTAATCAATGCATTTAATAGATTCTTCTACGCATTTGATTAAATTGAAAATTTCTAGAATCTAACGTTGGGACAGTGATTTGTCTGTGTCTGCAGGATGACTGGTCATAAAAAAGTCAAAAAGTGAGAGACCAGATTCAATAGTGAAGGAAAAGTATTGGCTAAAAGGATCAAAGAGGAGACCATAGCACATATCAAGCTGGTTTTGGAAAACTCTCAACAAGAAACTGAGGTATATGAAAAATATTTGAAGGTTGTAGAAGCTTACAAATCTAAATTTTCTTCACTAAATTGGATTTACTTGCCTTAATCAATTTGTTTCAAATTTGATAAATAATGTTAGATTTCAATTTTATTCTTGTTTTCCTTCAATTTTCTTGTTTGTGTTGACTAATTTGTTGGAGGAGAGGCAAAAAGGAAGGAACGATCGCCACTAGGTGAGCATAAATCATGGAAAAATCATCAAAAATACCCCTAGCCTTTGCTAGCTTCGAATGAAGGTAAGCCTAAACTTGGTCAAATTTTCTTTAAATTGTGGCCTTGTGATTTTTGTTCAAATATAGTAAGTAAATAGCTTAAAGGATAAAATAAAGCACTAAATCAAACAACCCCTTATTTGTGAAAAAGAGTAGAAATACTCAATTCCCATTAGTTAGTGGGTTTTGGAAATTGAACATTGTTAATAGTGTTTGGGAAGCAAGAGTAGATAGGGATATGCTCTTCACCTTTTGGTGAATCAAACTCCCAAAACCTATCTCTTAATTCCATTTTTATTGCTTTCAATATGAATATGCTAGATCTTTAGTGGGCTCACCTCCCAAGATTTTCCTTAACAAGGCTGGTGAGAGGGATAAACCAAAGTGGGATACATTTTCCTTTGCCACAAAAATTTGACCCACTATAAAATAAAATGCATGCATCCTTAATGGGGTGTGTGACAAAAGGATATTAAGCTTTCGAACTTCCTCGAGTAGTCCTTCGGGATTATGAAAAACTATGATATACCGGTGGTGGGAAGCCTCCTAATTTTTTTGGGGATGAAAACTTAATGTCCATTTTGAATGGAATCTTGATTAAATACCTTGTTAAATTAGAAAATCCTACCTTGCAGAGCCATGTTTACAAACCAACTTGTGAACTAGGTAGATTACTTGAAGTTCTTTTCGTGAAAAACCCTTGATAATGTCCTTACAAATTCAAACACTTTTTGTGTAGAGGGTTAAAAAGAACAATTGTATTTGTGGTTTCATTTTTTGAAAAATACATACAAGTAAGAGATATCCATTTTTAAAATTCATCTTATATTTTTAAATATCTTCATAAAACCAAACAATTACCAATTTTGGGGAAAATAATCTTAAATCAAACCTTTGTTGAATGTCAGTTTCTACATGATCTCATAAACTCAAACTATCTTTACAAGCAAATGACACCTACATTGCAAAAGAAGTCCCCAAATTTGAATGTCAAAACTCTTTCATAAATCACAACCAAGGGGATAGTCTCCCAAATCTTTTTGAAAAGAGAATTGATCCAATGGATAGAAACTCCACATTTCAAGGTTACCTCCATGGAGGAAATAATGAAAACATTAATCATGTCAATAAAGGGCCTAAAGAAACACTCAAAGATAAAGACAATAGGGTGGCTCAAGACATCAAATTTCTTGAAGTCATTGACAAACTAATAGAAAGAGATAGGGAAAGATATTTTCTAAATTTAGTCCAAGAAGCCGTAAAAATTCCACATGATTATGATGTTGATCAACTTAAGAAAGACAAGGAAGATGATAATTCAATGGGTGCGATGGATAAACAACTAAAAATAGACCTAATGAAGAAGGTAGTTGAACCTAAGCCATTTTCTATCGAGGCCTTATGCCCATTTCCTTTTGATAAAAGCTTAGTTATGGAACCTTTCCCAGTAAATGTGGTCTTCCCAAAATATGACAAATATACAGATATATCAAACCCACAAGACCACCTTAGAGAGTTTCATGCTCTAAGTATCGAATTCATGCATGATACAACTTATGTAATGATACTTTTTCCAAGAAGTTTAGGAGGACAAGCCATAGAATGGTTCTCAAAACTTCCACAAGGGATACATACATTCAAGTAATTAGCCTCCAAATTCTTGAATCACTATTCCTACAACATCAAGCATGAGATCACCATGCTTAACCTATGTGACACTAAACAATGAGATGATGAATCTTTCCTAGGGTTTCTTCAAAGGTGGAGAACAGTCTTTGCAAGATATCCACAAAGTATACCTGAAAAGGAAAAAATGGAGATATTTATGAATAACCTAAATTTGGAGATGAATTATAGGCTCCAACTTCAATTTCCCCCTACTTTGAAAAGGTTATCAAAAAATGAGATCAAAATTGAAGAAGTGTTGGTTAAGAGAGGGGAAATAAAGTTATTCAAAGATAATAAACCCTATACCAACACTAATAACAATCATAACTTATCTAATTATAACAATAATAAAGGAGCCAACAATCACAATGACAAACCAAGACTATGGTTGAAAAATAATAATAAAAATATTGTGAATGATGGAGTTGTGAAAGCACACAACTTAAAGACTACTCCCTTTAACTTATTGAGCAGGGCAAATTCAACATTTAACATCAATCAAAGAACCAAAGCCCCTTACAATAATAGCAATCCCAACAATAACAATAACAATGCTAACAACAACAATGATCCCTTTAATAATTCCAATGTCAATAAACCTAAATCATTCTTTTCCACATATCAGTAGAGAAAATTCACCTTTTTAGGTGAACCTTTGGAAAATGCATTAAGAACTTTGGTGGCTAATAAGATCATTACCTTACCCGAATCAAGTCCATATGAACCCAAAGTCAAGCCTAATTGGTGGAATGATTCTCATCATTGTGAATACCATCGCAACAAGGGACATAAAATGAATGAGTGCATGGAATTGAAAAATCTTTTCCAAGACTTAATTGATGATGGAATAATAAAGGTGGAAGGGCCTTAAAATATAGAAGACCATATGGATTTCAAAAACCATTTCTTAAATCATGAAAAAGGGGAATCATCAAATACCAATTCTAACAACAAAAGAGGTAATGAGAAAGTTAAATTTTCTCATACTTATGATAACGCCATTAATACTCTAAGTGGTGATGAGAATGCCATAAATGTGATTGTGGTGAAAGAGAAGCCAAGGGAAGCAACATCTAATATTGTAACTAGGGGGAAAGCATCAAAGATTACCTTACCAGGAGGTGCCCTAAGAATTGTCTTACCAAATCAAACATTATCTTCATCCTTAAAACAATATAATTTGGTAGATCAATTGCAAAGAACCCCTTCTCAAATCTTTATTCTAGAATTACTCAAGCTTTCACCAACTCATAAGGAGATTCTAGAAAAATCCCTAGTGGAGACTAATGTTCCTTTAAATTTAGATGCGGATAAATTCCAAAACATGGTAGGTCATCTTGTTGCACCACATTATTTATCCTTTTTAGAACAAGATGATATGTCTCTAAACCACCCGCAAAATTTGCCTTTCCATATAGAGGTCCTAATCCACAAGCATAGACTGAAAAGGGTCCTCATTGATGGGGGAGCCGACTTGAATATTTGTACCTTAAACTTAGTCAAAGCCTTAGGATTTTCTAAAGAGGCTATTGAACCAAAGAAAAAGATAACCATAAAAGCCTACGATGATGAAGAAAGATCTTCCAAGGGTGTCATAGTACTTCCCATCTGAGTTGGTCCAATGCAAAAGGAGACCATTTTCCAAGTCCTTGACCTAAAATTGACATACAATATCCTATTAGGAAGGCCATGGATCCATGAAATGCATTTCGTACCTTTAACCTACCATCAATGTCTCAAATTTCCCTACCTAGGACAAGAAGTCATGCTAAGCGGGCATTCTAACCCCTTCCAATATTGTAATAACATGAAGCCTATTAATGACTCCTTAGTCCCACATAATGTGCAGGGGTCTATGTCCCAAAGAATAGAACAAGGGAAAAGTTCAAAAGATCTTCCATCTTTGAACTGAAAAGAAAAGGAAGAAAAATAAATTGCTATTGAAAATAATCTAATTAAGTCCTAATAACTTGACTACATCGACAAAAGGAAAAGAAAAGGTTAGTGAGGAAAGGGGTCATGAAGAACAAAAAGAAGACCAAGAAAGATCCATTCAAATTTACACTAAAGATGGTCATTATCAAAAGATGGATCACATGATGAAGAATTTTGAAAAATAATGTCAAATTAAATAGAAAGGGGTAGGTGAATACTCCTTATCCATGATGGATGTACCCTTATCTCCAAAATCCCATGGAAGACCATCTAGTCTACCTCATAAATATAATGATCATTTCGTAAGAGTAAGAACTTATTCATCCATGGACGAAGAAGATAATGAAATCTTAAACTGACTATATAAGGATGAGGAGTCAAGTGCTCATGAAAAGTGCATTCAAAACATAAGCATTCCTACTCATCAATATGGAAAAGGATTTCAAATAATGCGAAAGATGGGGTATAAAGGACAAGGTCCTTTAGGTAAAATAAATGAAGGACTAATAGAACCCATTGAAATTTCATGGAGAGATAGTAAAGAAAATACTAGATTAGGGTACCTAGAACAAGGGTACACTCAAAAGAAGTATCCTAGGGCTTATGACCAAATCTTGCAATTAGGTTCCCAAAGCGATGAGGATTTGAACAATTGGGAATGGGACTCATTGTCAAGTGAGTCATGTCAAGATAAAGAGGTTGATGTCATCCATACTTACACTCCTAGCAAGGGAAAAGAACAAGCCTCGGAATCAAATCATAATCAAGCTTCAAGCTCTAGCCAAGAGGTCTTGGATAATGTGCCAAGTCAAGAAATTGAAGGAAATAAATGGGTAGGAGAACCTTATGTTCCATCATGGAGACCTACTATAGGGGAATCTAATGTTAGATTTAATCCAAGAGATTTTTACCCATTAGAGACCCAAGAGGATTCTAGTGAGGAATATTTTGACTCTAGTTCTCTAGAGCATCTAGAAGAAGCACATATCATAGATTTGAGTGATACAATGTTTGAACCTTTGAATGAGGTCATGTCCTTAAAACCTATTGAACCAAACCAAAGCATCAATCCCTTGACCCTTATCTATCCTAAACTAATTGAATGGGATTCCATTGAACTTACCATCCTCCCTACATTCTTGAATGATAACTTGGTGTCCCAATACCTTAATGCGATTGAGCCTTCTTCTACCATGGAATATCAGGAAAAAGTGACAAAGGAGAGTATTCAACCTTTCAGTTCAAGAAAAAGTGAAAATAAAAAATAAAATAAAATGGAAAGAATCTAATGTTGAAAACCACATTGTGGCAACATTAAATAAAAAAGAAAAAGAAATAAGGAATGTTTTCGAAGGTGAAAACCCAACAGAGGCACCTAAGGAAGAAAGGTTGGATACTTTGCCTGAGCACTATGAGCAGAGATCACATATCTTAATTGAACCAATAGAGAAAGTGAAAATTGGGCCAAAATCAAAGCCAAGAATCATACACTTAGTAGTGTCCCTATCTAAAGAAAAAAGAAAGGATTTCACCAGATTCTTCAAAAAAAAAAAAATCAATTTTGCACGATCATATGATGATATGCCTAGATTAGATCCAAATTTAATCATGCATTATTTGAATATTAGAGGAGTAAGACCAGTCAAGTAGAAACTAAGAAATATGCATCCACACATAGCTTTTCTTGTAAAAGTGGAGTTAGAAAAATTGTTTAAAGTAGGGTTTATAAGAGCCATTGATTATGCTCAGTGGATTTCAAATATTGTGCCTATTTCTAAAGTAGGCAAATCTATCAAAATTTTCACAGAATTTAAAGATCTTAATCTTGCATGTCCTAAAGATAATTTTCCTCTATTGATCATAAATGCCATTGTAGATCTAACAATAGGACATTCAATGTTCTCACTTATGGATGCATTTAGTGGTTATAATAAAATAAAGATAACACCTGAGGATCAAGACAAGATGACATTTACATGCACGTGGGGAACATTCTGCTGGAATGTTATGCCCTTTGGTCTAAAGAAAGCTGGAGTGACCTATCAAAGAGCCATGAAAACCATATTTCATGACATGATGCACAAGTTCATGGAGGACTATGTAGATGATATACTTGCTAAATCCCACTCAAGGGAGGAACATATACCCATCTTAGAAAAAATATTTGTAAGATTAGAACAATTCAAAGTCAAACTAGATCCAAAGAAATGTGCATTTGGTGTACTATCAAGAAAACTATTGGGATACATAGTTTCAACAAAAGGGATAGAGGTAGACCCAGCCAAAGTAAAAGAAATCATTGGAATGGAGGAACCTTGAAATATAAGTCAAATAAGATCCCTTCAAGGTAGGATTCAATCCATTAGAAGGTTCATCTCTCAATTAGTAGAAAAGTGCCACAATTTCACTCAACTCCTTCACAAGGACACATTTTTCAAATGGGATGATAAATGTGAGGAAGCATTCACCTTATTGAAGAAATACCTAATAAATCTTCCAACATTTATGCCACCAATAAGAGGCAAGCCCTTAATTTTATATATCTCAGGGACAGAACATGCATTAGGGGCACTCTTGGCTCAAGAGGATGAAGCTAGAAATGAAAAGGCCAACTAGTACTGAATAGGAGTAAAATGGCATCACACCTATTCAAATGTATGATTGTAAATGTGTATGGAGGAAATATGAGATCCATTCCCAAATCCAAATTCCCAAAGGAGAGATCCAATTTGATCAACCAAAAGGATAATGCACAATCAAATCGATCTATGAAGAATATGAAGGAGAGAGAGAGAAACCCTATATTTCCCTTTGGTTGAATTATGCTTGAAATCTAAAATAATTGAAATACAAATACTAACCTCAAATTAGGGAAAATCTAGAAAATGCCTATTTCTGATGTCTGTGTGCACTTTCAAGAAATTTTGTAACCTATTTTGGACTGGAAACACCGAGACGAAGAAAACCCAAAAATATTTTCCCAAGATGAGCTCAGGTCGACTTTGACCCTCATAAAAGGTCAAAGGCTAGATTCTTTATTTGAAGGTCAATTTTGACCTTGTTCGTACATCTCAGAAGTTCACCAAAAAGGGTATCCAAATCCTCTCTCAGATCCAAAATCCCACACTTGTACCTACAAGAAAATGGGGGTTTTTGTTGTATGGGGGGTTTGCCTTGTTCAAACCCTAATTTAGGAATTAACCTTGAAATTGAATTGAAATGTAGTGTGCATAAATAAAGTAATTGAAACAAATCACCTCGCTTATGTTGAAGTCCTTATAGAGGATTTGAATCCTAAAATCCACAAGTAGGAGTGCTTCAATGGATGTAGAATGAATGTAGGATGTCTTGAATCAATGGCATTTGATCTTCAACACCAATCTTGAATTGATCTTTGCATATGAGGAGGCTTAATAGAAGGATGGATCTTCAAGGGGGCTCCAAAGAGATTGAATCCTTCAATGGCTAACAATGGATCTCCTCGATGGATGAATGCTTGAACACTTGAATTCTTGAAGGCTTTCTTGCACTTGAGAGCTTGAGAGAACTTGATTGAGAGATTGCAATTTCTTGAGATGAGATGTGATGAGATGTGAAAATGAGAGAGGAAGGCCTTCTTTTATAGTGAACTAGGGCACAATCCTCTAGAGGGGCCACCTTGGAGAATTAAATCCCAATTAGGTCCTAACCTTTAGAAAATATACCTAGGTTAAATTCAATTTAAAGATTTACCATTCTAAAACTTGAAATAGCCAACCTCGAGGCGGGAAAACAAATATCCCCAAAACTTGATACCCAAAAATCAAGGAATTTGGAAATTTGAACAAGGGGGAAAATTTGAGCTTGTAACTGACCTAGTTAGGATTGAGCTCAATTCTAACCTAGTCAAGATCAAGCTTGATCCTGACCTAGTTAGGATCAACCTCGATTCTGACCCTATGGGCCCAGATCTAGCCAGAATCAGGACAGGAGGTCCCGGGGGAGCCTGGAGACCTAGAAATGATACCAGAATGGGACATAATGCTAGGGATAGGCATAAAACCCTATGATGAATATGATGAAGGCTAGAAGGACCTATTTCTAAGTCCTACCTATAAAATAGAGTCATGGAAGAGGGAAATTAAGGAGAATCCTTGTGATCCTAACCCTAATTTCACCTAAAATGAAGTAGAAAAGAAGTGGAAAGCAGGGAGAAAGCCAAATACATGCAAAGACCTGATCAAGGTGCTTAACATGACCCTAGACTACTTAATCGAAGGGCTAAACACTCTTATCATGGAAGTGCTTCCATTTTAAGATGATACATTAAGCCCCCACTTTAGCAAGAGTATGGACTCAATGCAAACTCTTGGTAAAGGAGATCAGAATGAAAAGATAATCTTATCATGATCCAAGGGACAAAGGGAAACCTTACACCCCCAGGGACTCAAGTCTTTTTCGACTCCTAGATCACAATAAGAGAGACATCTCTAGAGAGAGAAAGAGGGTATGATTACCTTGCCCAATGAGAACTTATGTCCCATTATGAACCACACAAGAAAATGACACAACTGGAAAGATGGAATTGAACCGCCTAGTGAATGTGGCTACTGACTAGTCAATCCATCAAGGATTCATCCTTAGGATTATTCTATTCCATAAGAATAAAACCAAAAACAAAAAAGACATCCAGTCTTAAGGACACCTCTAACCTTAAGGGATCAAAATATATGTATATTTGAAACTGGAGGGATCAAGAGATCCTAAAATATAAATCCATGCTTTAAGGATTAGTTACTAATCCAAAAAGGGAGAATAGTATCTTGAAAAATATGTGTGTATCCAGAGGTTCCTATGTGAAACAGGTGAGCAGAGCATATGCCCCCATGTTATTGTCATTGCTAACACTTTAATAGGAGAAATGGCTTTAACAGAAACATAAACAACTCCACTGATTACATTTCCACGTCGAGATGCCCCCAGATGAAGACAAATCAAGAGAAATATCATAGAAACATACAAAGAACACAGAAGGGATCTACCTACCATGGGGTCAGTATGATCATAAGATAATATATATATGATATTATTGAAAATGAATTGACATCATTCCCCAAAGAAAGTAGAACTACAATCACAAAGGAGGAAAGATCACATAAGATATACAAAGGAGAATATTTTCAAACCACGATATGGAGACCAAAATGAATTAGTGCTACCATATCTTGAATCCAAGTAGATTAGACAAGGAAACATTTACGAACAATAGCACATTTATGAGATAACATTAAACAATGCATAGAAGAATAGAGATACATATAGAAGAATTTGAACAATAGTTTTGATTCCTTCATCACCTTGCACCAACTAAGTAACAAGGATCATATAAAATAATCTAAGAAAATTTAGCAAACACATTATAGGAGAAGCACAATACAACAGGAAAACACACAACAAAGCTACCATGAAGGACAAGCCAATCAAGCATGCTGCCTACTCTCCCCATCTTATTGTATATCATTTAGGGAAGGTGGGTAACTCACAAGAGGGACTATATCCAACATAATAGGAATGATAGCCAATTCCAAACAAGTATCCTCTTGAGAATCACAATGTTTGACACTAGGTGTAAGAGCTAATTGTGATGAAAGCATATTAGGTAAATCAATATCAATGTCAATAGTCTCATATTCATCATTAACATCATTAGTATCATCAAGAATATCTTCTTCATCCAAATTAATCAAAATAGGATCTAAGATACAAATAGAATCATCATAATCATGCATGTGAACATCATTATTAGTAACAACCTCTTCTAACACATCAACCATAGGTTTATCCGAGGAAGGTAGAGATCTTTGAAGAATAGAATTACGAGCTTTAGCATGAGCATGATGCTTTTTATGACGTTCATTAGCAGATTGATTACATTTTTATTTATTTGAAATAGGTTGAGAACTAGGAGGAACAATCTCAGGATCCTTCACAGGTTCTTTAGGAAGATCAATAGGATTATTAACAATAGGAGAAACAATCATAGGATCTTTGATAGGTTCAGTAGAACAAAATTAGAAGCCATAGTTAAAGGAGGTATAGAAGGTGTAGGTAAAAGACCACGATTAAGATCCATAGGAGGTATGCTTAATTCAAGAATCTTATGATGTTTATAGGCTTGATATGATCAAAAAACATTATCAGGTCGAGGAGGACATGAATTAGGTAATGAAGGCCAAAAGAAATCAAGAGCAGCACAATCTCTAGGCCTAGAAGGTTGATATAGACTATGATTAATTTTCTTTACTTCTTCATCATGAATGAACTTAAGAAATTTATGGATAGGTGAAGCAACAACATGCATGACAGTCAACTAGGGAAACCTAGCTTAACTTGAAATTGATCAGAAGTAGGAACCACAATAAAGGTAGTGCTCACAATTTTTCCACAAAGTTCAACTGGTAAAGTAATAGAACCAAATGATGGATAAAGAAAACCATTACAAGTTTGAATCCATGCATCTGATTTGTCATAAGAATCGCATTATAAGATTTTCATAAAAAGATTTTCTTCAATAATATCATTAACTAAGGATGTAGGATCAACAAGACAACCATGAGTAGGTCTCTGAGAAATCCTAGCAGCAATGTAAAGGGGACCATTAGGAGCTTTAATAGTCTCAGAGTTATCAAAGGTAATCAAAAGTTCCCGAGGTCTTTTATTCTTAGGTTGTTGTCGAGGTTTAGGTTGAGTTTTCATTTTAGGTTTAGGTTTTGGTCAAGATTGAGATTGAAATTGAGGTTGAATCTGAGGTTGAGGTTGAGATTGAGATTGAGGTTGAGGTGGAGATATAGATTGACCAACATGCTCCATTTGATAAACAACATGATTGAGATCATCCATCTTTGAATCAATAATTTCCATAGTAGATGGTTGAGCAATGGTATTAGTATCATGCGTAGGTAAAGGATTCATATAGATTTGAAGGTTTTGATTAGGAGGAGAAAAAGATTTGTTCCCACTACCATCAAGATTATCAACAAATAAGACCTTAGAATCAATGAAGTCTTGAACCTTATGTTTTAAAGAACAACACTTCTCAATATTATGACCATTCTAATGATGATATTGACAAAAAGCATTTGGATCAAAAGATTTAGATGCAATCGTAGTAGGTAAAAGAGGTCGAATAGGAGGTAAAGTAATCATATTAGCAGTTAACAACCTATTCATAATAGCATGTAAAGATTCAGACAGAGGAGTAAACGTACAATTTTATCGAAAAGCAGTGGATGTAGAAGTGGCATTGTGAGATGAAACAACTTGATCAGCAACTGCATTCACTTGTTTATTTATCTTGACATAGTTGTTGAATTTTTGAAACTTGTTTGGATTAGGAGCAACATCACTCTTATCAACTAGAATGGAAGCCATTGGAGTGTTTCTCTCAAATTGACTCACTTGTAATTGATAATGATGAAGCACTACACAAAGTTGTTGAAAATAGGTAAATTCAGTAAGCAAAATATTATCTCTAATATCCTTTTGCAAATTTGAAATAAACATACGTTGAATATCAATATTAGGAACATAATAGGAAATCTGAGCATACAAATGCTTAAATCTACCAATAAATTTAGTTAATTTTTCTTTAGCACTTTGTTTACAATGCATCAAATCAGTCAAAGACACTTGCAGGCCAATGTTGTTTTGAAATTGTTGAATAAAGGCATTAGCAAGTTGTGGAAAGGAATCAATGGAATAAGGAGGCAAGGAACAATACCATTGTAAGGCCTTGTCATGGAAGGTTCTAGCAAATAGTTTGGCTAAAATCCTATGATCATGAGCATACTCACTACAAAGGATTTGGAATGTTTTAACATGATGAACAGGATCTCCTTTTCCATTATAATTCTCAAGATGAGGCATCTGACCTTGCTAAGGAATAGGAGTATGAATAATATCCTGGGACAAGGGACTTCCCATGTCACATGTAGGAATACTAAACTTGTTTTGAGTTAAGGAAGCAAGTTGTTGTTGTAAGGATGACACAGTTTGAGACAAAGTGATGATTGTTAAATAATTAGAGGAAATAGGAGTAGCAACATTAGACACACTAGGTGAAGTGTAAGAAGTTGTAAGAATAGAAGACACAACTGGAGGAACACTAGGAACTACAGTTGGAAGTGGATTGGAATAAGTAAAAGGAACATTATGATATGAAGGTTGTGATGTAGGAAGGGACACAGGAGGAACAATCATAGGAACAAAGGGAACCATCACAGTCACCAAAGAAGGAGTATAGGTAGGAATACTAGGTAAAGGATTAGAAGGAGGTTCAACACTAGCGATAGGAGGATTCAACCCTAAATCTTGAGCTTCTTGAGCTAAAGGTTTAACATTTGAATGCATGAGGTGAGTAATACCATGCAAGAGGTTAACACCTTGATCATGATCATAGAGAACTTTCTTAAGAGCCTCTATAGCTTGAATGGAATCTTGATTATGGTTTTCTTGAATAAGCCAATTACCCATTTTATCAAGTTCAGTGGAAAGTTTTTGGACTTGTTCAGGAGGAACTCTTGAAGTGTCATCCTCATCATGAGATGAGTGAGAAGAGTTTTGCTCCATTGTAGGATTGGAATCATGAAGAATCAAGTTATCATATGGGATCCTAAGGAAAGGAGAGGAAGGTTCAGGATCAAAGGCACCCATGAATCTATGACTTCTTCTAACCAAAATGTTATAAGTAGGACTAGTGGTATTAAAGCTCATAAACCAATGTAATGCAAATGAACTAAACTAAGAACACATAAAGCATGAATATTTTTGTATTTTTGAAATCTAATTAGCATGCAAGATCTACCACAAAGGACAAATCTAATACTAACAAGATAAAAGGAAAACACAATAAGGCAAAGGGAAATCTAACACCAAAAAGAAAGAAAGTAAGCTAGTCGGGTTCACCAAAATGAATAGGGGTAAAATGGCATCACACCTATTCAAATGTATGATTTTAAAGGTGTATGGGGGAAATATGAGATCTATTCCCAAATCCAAATTCCCAAAGGAGAGATCCAATTTGATCAACCAAAAGGCTAGTGCACAATCGAATCAATCTATGAAGAATATGAAGGAGAGAGAGAAACCCTATATTTCCCTATGGTTGAATTATGCTTGAAATCTGAAATAATTGAAATACAAATACTAACCTCAAATTAGGGAAAATATAGAAAATGCCTATTTCTGATGTCTGTGTGCACTTTTGGGAAATTCTACAACCTATTTCAGACTGGAAACACTGAGACGAAGAAAACCCAGAAATCTTTTTCCAAGATGAGCTCAGGTTGACTTTGACCCTAATAAAAGGTCAAAGGCTAAATTCTTTATTTGAAGGTCAATTATGACCTTGTTCATAGATCTCAGAAGTTTGCTGAAAAGGGTATCCAAATCTACTCTCAGATCTAAAATCCCGCACCTATACCTACAAGAAAATGGGGGTTTTTTTTGTATGGGGGGTTTGCCTTGGTCAAACCCTAAGTTAGGAATTAACCTTGAAATTGAATTGAAATGTAGTGTGCATAAACAAAGTAATTGAAACAAATCACCTCGCTTATGTTGAAGTCCTTTTAGAGGATTTGAATCCTCAAATCCACAAGTAGGAGTGATTCAATGGATATAGAATGAATGTAGGGTGTCTTGAATCAATGGCATTTGATCTTCAACACTAATCTTGAATTGATCTTTTCATATGAGGAGGCTTAATAGAATGATGAATCTTCAAGGGGGCTCTAAAGAGATTGAATCCTTCAATGGCTAACAATGGATCTCCTTGATGGATGAACGCTTGAAGGCTTTCTTGCACTTGAGAGCTTGAGAGAACTTGATTGAGAGATTGCAATTGCTTGAGATGAGATGTGATGAGATGTGAAAATGAGAGAGGAAGGCCTTCTTTTATAATAAACTAGGGCACAATCTTCTAGAGGGGCCACCTTGGAGAATTAAATCCCAATTAGGTCCTAACCTTTAGAAAATATTCCTAGGTTAAATTCAATTTAAGGATTTACCATTCTGAAACCTGAAATAGCCAACACGGAGGCGGGAAAATAAATATCCCTAAAACTCGATACCCAGAAATCAAAGAATCTGGAAATTTGAACAAGGGGGAAAAATCAAGCTTGTAACTAACCTAGTCAAGTTTGAGCTTTATTTTGACCTATTCAAGACTGAGCTCAATCTTGACCTAGTTAGGATCAACCTCAATTTTGACCCTATGGGCCCAGATCCAACCATAATCATGACAAGAGGTCTCGGGGATGCCCAGAGACCTAGAAATGATACCAAAATGGGACAGAATGCTAGGGATGTGCATAAAATCCTATGATGACTATGATGAAGGCCAGGAGGACCTATTTCTAATTCCTACCTAGAAAATAGAGCCATGGAAAAGGGAAATTAAGGAGAATCCTCAGGATCCTAACCCTAATTTCACCTAAAATGAAGCAGAAAAGAAGTGGAAAGTGGGGAGAAAGCCAAATACATGCAAAGACCTGATCAAGGCACTTAACATGACCCCAAACCACTTACTCAAAGGGATAACACTCTTATCATGGAAGTGCTTCCATTTTAAGATGATACAAGTACATAAGAAGAACATTGGTGAAATATGAATTGAACTACACCATCATTGAAAGAGCATGCTTGGCCGTCGCTTTTTCTTCCAAAAAATTATGCCATTATATGTTATCACACAAGATTCGACTCATTTCAAAGATTGATCATTTAAAATATCTTCTTAGTAAAATATCATTGAATGGGAGATTGGCCAAATGGGTCATGGTTATAAGTGAATTTAACATAGAGTATTTGGATCGAAAATCCATCAAATACCAAGTAATAGTTGATCAATTGTTAGAGTCACCTTTACAAGATGAACATCCAATCCAAGTGGAATTTCTAGATTCTGAAATTGTTAATGTTGAAGCAAAAACATGGCAAATGTATTTTGATGGCTCATATACACAACATGGGTCAGGAGCAGGGATATTCTTGATTACTCCTCAAGGGTCTACAATTCTGAAATCATACAAATTGTTATTCCCATGCATAAATAATATAGATGACTATGAAGCATTGGTCATTTACATAAATTTGGCATTAGAATGGAAAGTAACAGAGCTACAAATCTATGGAGATTCCTAACTAGTTATTAATCAAATCAATAATGAGTATCAAACTAAGGATGATAAGTTGATACCATACAAGAACATGATTGATAATCTTAAGAAATACTTCACTCTAATCACATTTGAGCAATTACTAAGGGATAAGAATAAAGTAGTATATGAAATGGCTACTTTGGCATCACTTCTCCAAATACTAGATCAAACCGCCAGATATGAATTCCTGGTAGAAGAAGTTGAGCAACCCGCATTTGATCATTCCCATCCTCATACCATTTTCTTACTAATAGGACATGACTCACCTGGGTATGGAGCCATTTACACCTACTTAAAAGACCAAATATTACCCTTAGACCAAACCAAAAATCAAAAGAAAAGCTTTATCCAACTAGCCTCTCGCTACACCTTGATATCTGACACATTGTATCACAAAAGTCTAGATGGAATGCTTCTAAGGTGTCTAGAGAAAGAGGAATCAACTTTAGCCTTGCAAGAAATCCATGAGGGGATTTGCAGGTCACATTTTAATTATTTAACCCTAGCTAAGAAACTCCGTAGGACAAGATATTTTTGGCCTTCTATGGAAAAGGATGCTTGTCACTTTGCAAAAACCTATCGTGAATGTCAATACCATGGGAACTTAATCCACATGCCAGCACAAGAGCTTCATCCTATGATGACACCTTGGCCCTTTTATCAATGGTGTTTGGACTTGATAGGGATGATTTATCCACCATCTTCAAATGGTCATAAATTCATCATTACTGCAACGAAGTATTTTACCAAATGGGTGGAAGTTGTACCCTTATCCACTACCACAGGAAAGAAGATATCCTTTTTTATATTAAATCACATAATCTCTAGATATGGTGTTCCTCACACCATCATAATGGATAATTTAAAGCATTAAAAAAAAAGGATTTGAAAGAACTATGTACAAAATTTTATATGGTACATCACTCATCTTCAATATATTATCCACAAGGTAATGGACAAGCATAAGCTACAAACAAGAACATCCTAAAAATATTGAAGAGGACTATGGATAATTTAGGTAGAGATTGGCACATTCAAATCAACCCTGCTCTATGGGCTTATAGAATGAGCATTAGAACACCAACATGAGCTACACCATTTTCCCTAGTCTATGGAGCAGAAGTAGTTTTGCCTTTGGAGGTAGAAATTTCATCTTTAAGAGTCTCATTGCATGGTTTACTAAGTGAAGAAGACTATATATTTTCTAGGTTACATGAACTAGAGCTGCTAGATGAAAGACAACAACAAGCTTTTGACCAATTAAAAGTGTATTAGAATTGAATGACTAGAAATTATAACAAGCATATCAAACTGATGGTATTCAAAATAGGTGACCTAGTTTTGCAAGAAAATCCCAAGAATCAAGTAGAAAGGGAGAAGAAAGGAAAATGGGAAGCAAATTGGTTAGGACCTTTTGTGATCACTTCATCTTTTGGCACTGGCACTTACAAACTAGCTAATTATGAAGGAGAAGAGTTGCAAGAACCAATCAATAGTATACACCTGAAAAGGTTCTACAAATGAAGTAATTGAAAAGGGATAAAGAAAAAGAGTATCAAAAAAATTAGATGAAAGAGCATCCTATTTATTGTACATAGTCAAAAGAGATCTTGAAAATTTCAAAAACATTGAAAAGAGAAAACAAATCAAAAATGCAAAAAAGACCAAAAGAAGTGGAAAATTGAGCCTGAAGAAAGCTAAAAACATTTAGAAATGATCCTCAAAAGGATTTTGTCTTGGTCAAAACCTAGAAAATAGGCACCTTGATGATATGGAAACAAAAAAATTGAAAAAAGAGAAAATACAAAAAAAGAGAGAGAAAAAGTACCTTGGTGAAAACCTAGCAAATAGGCACCTTGGTAGCAAAAAAAAGGGAAAAAGATTTAAAAATAGAAAAAAGAGAAAATCCATTCAATTGGTGAAAAATTGGTAAACAAGCACCATTGAAAGTCCAAGTCAGTCTCATGTCTAGTGGTCATCCTTGTGAATATTGTATTCACCAGCATTTGTATATATTGCATATTAAAACCCCACAATTACATTTGCAAGTACCTAAAGGCTTTGTCACCAATCTAATCTGCGAATTGTCCCAAGTCCAACAAACACAATTACATAAAACTAGGGGAAAAAATCTACTCTCAAGGAGGAAGGATTCATCAAAGAAAACATCAATCTGACACTAAATCAATTCATCAAGATACAAGTGAAACAATTACTCAATCACTTTCAATCCTAATCCAGACATCAATTGAACCAAATGCACAATTTTGATCCAAGATTCCACAAGGACACTTATCTTTATCAGGATTAAAAGTATGAAATGGATAGAACTATACTTGAAATATGGATTTGAAAAATGATGCAAATTTTTTTCTAAGTGTTGACTTGATTAATGAAATCATGTCTTTCTATCGAATTGATGAAAGTTTTTAAACTAGACAAGCTATGATGAAATCATTATATTTTATTTTTATTATAATGGAAAAATTTAGATGGCTCTGTTCGTGAAAAAAGAGGCTTTGCTCGAAAAAAAAAGTTCAGTCTACGAATACATAGGAAGACTTTCGAAGTTCTACAAGCATCAATAGGAATTTTTTCTGTAGTATAGAGTCATTGGATAAGCAACTGGATTTTTTTTGGCATACAAAATATGCAGCATTTAATAGCAGAGAAAGGTCCAGGTCTCAACGAAGCCCTATCTTTTCTTCTAAGAACAAATAGAGTTTTCAAACATCTCCCATATCAGTGGAATGGAAACTTGCATTTCTTCAAAACTCTAAAAGAGCTAGAAAAAAGAAGAATCAAATCTCATTTCCCTCTAACAATACCCATACATTCCAGATTCCTCTTAGGAATCAATTCAATCACCTTCAAAACAATATCTTGGACCAAAGAGTCGATCGCCAGAAAATGTCCTTATATTCTCCTTCGCACCAACGTCTGAATCTAGGGTTTCAAAATGGTTTGAAAACAAATCCCATTCTCATCGCTTAGCCTTACACTCCACCTTACAAGAGGAATCAATATGAGACCAACAAAATTTGTATCCCATTATGATTTAAGGATTCATCTGATAAATATACACCGCCTCACCGAAGACCTAGTCCTCTTCACAAGGAAGGAGCAAAAACCATTAAAGGGCTTCAAATTTTTACAAAAAGGCTATGGAATCAATGCAACACTTTTGGGCTTTTTGGTAAATGGTTCGGCGTTGGGAAGGATTTCATGGGCATTAAGGAGTGGCTTCAAGTGGCCTGCAAATCATAGGTAAGTATGACATTTCTCCTGAATTATTGTTTCTATCTTGAATGTGAGGATTTATCCATTAGACATAAACTTTTAAATGAAGCACAAATTTTCTATCTAGGGCACACAGTTAAATTTTTTAAAGGGGTACCCAATTTTACAAAGAATATCTTTAATAATACTATTACTCTAAGATGGATCAAAATCCCTAATATGTCGGTAGAATTATTACACAGTAGGATTATTTATCAAATTGGGGAAATCTTTGTGAAGTAGAATTATTTATCAAATTGGGGAAATCTTTGGTGAAGTTATGGGTCTTGAGGAGAATTATATGAACTCTTCAGAGGTTAAAATCATGATTAAATCCTTGGACTTATCCCATAACCCAAAGGCTATTAACTTCATTGGCAACAAATCCTCTTACTATCCTCCAGTAGAACATTTCAAAGAAGACATTACAGAAAACATTCTATTCTTCTCTCATGAAGAATTAAATAGAATGAAGGTCTTAAATACATCAAATCTTTTTAAAAAATTGGAACTAGAACCTATAAAATCTCACAAACTGAACAAAGATCTAAAATTAAATATAGAAGAAGAGAAGAGCCACCCTAGGTTCCAAATATCTATAGCAGAGCTGCCCAAAATAATTTCCAACAAGGGCTTAGGTGGTTTCTGCTTTACAGAACCCAATAGTAAATAGGTTAATCATCCAAATGTGAGAAGTTCCCCTACAAAAAAAAATTGCAAACATAAAAGATCTAATCAATTTAGTCTATCAACAACCAAAAATAAAAATGATGATGAAGAGATGATATTAGGAGGAAGCACTTCTTTTGAAGCACTTAAAGGCATAGGAAAGGATCCCAATATCAATAAAAGTTCAAAAGAAAGATCTTCAGGGGGCTTACTAGAAGCTAATAAGATCTCAACAACATATAACCAAAGGAAAAACATGGATTTGGTACAAGAAAAAATTGATTTCTCACTCTTATCAGATGACGAATCTAGTGATCCTGAAGAAAAAAATAGATGAAAAGGTATACTTATTAAAGAATTAATGAAAGAGGACACATCCTTATCATTCCATGACATCTTAAAAACAACAGCAATATCCCCAGCAAAAGGATGTGATAAAGTTTCTAAATATCATAACTTAGATGATGCATGGTTCAATGAAAACCAAGTCCTAATTTTTAATCTGATTCCTTTAAATGTCAAAAAACTAGACTTTGAAGAAATCAAGAACTGGCATAAAGAAAGCATTAGTTATGAAGAAGAAAATGAAATCAAGGATTTTTTGGGATTATACATAGGAAGTTCAGAAAGGTAGGAGGAAACCAAAGATATAAACCCTAGGTGTATTCCTCAAATCAATGGCATAGTAGCTAAGGAATTGGATGAAGTCCCCACAAATAGCCCCTCCATGGGAAAGATCGTGGTCAGCAAATGCTTGGCTCCAAACACTAGGAACACTCAATGAGGATCAGTTAGAAAATTCAAAAAACTCGAAATCTGAAAAAGGAAAAATTGCAGAAGAAGTTAATATAATAAAAAATTATATAAAGGAAACATTACCAGAAGAATTGATGGAAGAATTGATTGATGATATTTGGGACCTAGAAGATTATGAACATCAAGAGAAACTCCTTAAGAAGATCATCAATTTGGACAATGTCAACTCAGAAAGACCTATAGAAGAATTATTAATTAATTTGGAAGAAAAAGAGATGAAAGAGAAGGTTTCTCTAGGCATAGCTCAAACTATTGTAAGAAATACTTCCCCAGATTATGCAAAAAAACCAAAGAAAAGAGGTAGAAGACCCAATGTTGAATTGAGGGGCTTGGAAGGGGAAGCTATGGGATAGGTTAAGATTACATCTATTCTGAATGCTGGGAAGGGGAAGAGCCTTCCCAAAGTGCCATGAATGTCCTTTCCTGGAATGTTAGGGGTATGAATTCCCCTAACAAGCAATGTTTAATTAAACATTGCATCAAAATTCACAACCCAGAGATTATGTTAATTCAAGAAACTAAGCTAGAAAATTTGGAAGTAGACAATTTTAAGAAAAAAAATAGGATTAAGGGAAATTGAAGCCTTGTCAACCAAAGGAGCATCAAGGGGCCTGACAATTATTTGGGATCGTTGAAACATTTCAATAAACATCTCAGAAAGAAGACAATTTTGGATGAGTGGTATAGTTAGAAACTTTAGACTTAATCTAACTTTTAATTTACTAAATGTGTATAGGCCTATCCAAAACAAAGATAAACTTAGAGTTTGGAATGAGATAGGCTGATACTTGGACCAAACAAAGGATACACTTTTCTTTCTAGGAGGGATTTTTAATGTAATAACTAAGATTTCTAAGAAAAAAGGTGGAGCAAGTTCCCTTCGAATAGTAGCTAGAGACTTTATACAATGGAGAGATAGCAACTCCCTCCTCAAAATTCCAATAGAAGATAACTCATATACATGGAATAACCAAAGACTAGGCTTCTGCAACATTGCAGAGAAACTAGATAGATTCTTCTTTAAAGGGAGCTTATCCAACTATGATATTTCACTTATGGCTAACATCATCCCTTTATCTAGATCAGACCATTACCCAATTATCCTCAATATCTTAACACAAACTAGACCAAGAAAAAGTGCCTTTAAATTCGAACAAATATGGCTTAGGGACCCCAAAATCCTAAAACTAATAGAAACCTGGTGGTCAGAACCCCAGATTGAGGGTTCTAAGATGTATAAACTAGTAAACAAACTCAAATGGATTAAAAAAAAGTTACTGGAATGTAATTCATCTAAGTTTGGCAACATCTTTGAAAAGAAATTAGAACTTGAATCAGAACTAGGAATAATCAACTCTCAGGTTATTAAAGATGGGATGAATGATGATCTTTACCATAAGGAGAAGGGTTTACTAAAAGATTATGAGGAAATTCTAGCTAGAGAAGAAATTTTTTGGAAATAGAAGTCAAGAGAAACTTGGCTAGAAGCAAGGGATAAAAATACTAAATTTTTTCACAATAGCACCAAACAAAGAAGAATTGCTAATAGGATCTCCTGTATCAAGAATGAGGAAAGTAAAATTATTGAGGATCCCAAAGATATAGCAATCGAAGTAGTAAACTACTTTGATAAGATTTTAAATAATAGGGAGACATCAAATCTAGGAAGTCAAAGAGAACTTCTCAGGAATATACCCAAAGTCATAAATAAACAACACAACCAAATGCTTACAGGAAAATTTACAATGAATTAAATTCATTCAGCCTTAATGCAAATGAATCCAGATAAAGCTCCAGGACCGGATGGATTCTCAGCTATATTTTTTCAGAAGTGCTAGAACTTCATAGGTGAAGAAGTCACAGAAGCACTAGAGGGGGTTAGAAATTCAGGAAGAATTCTTAAAGAAGTTAACAATATTTTTATCGCTCTTATACCCAAAAAAGAGAAACCCTCAAGTCTTGATGTTTTTAGACCTATAGCCTTATGTAATACCTTATATAAATTATTCACTAAAACTATTGCCCTTAGACTTCAAAAACTTCTCCCCTTAATTATAAGTGAAGAACAGATAGGGTTTGTTCTGGGAAGATCCATCTTTGATGGGGTAATCATAGCTTAGGAGGCCATTCACTCCATCCTTAAAAATAAAAACCCCAGTATGCTTATCAAATTGGATATTAAGAAAGCATACGACAAGGTTGACTAGAGGTTTCTATGTAAATGTATGGAAGCTTTTGGCTTTTCCAAAAGTTGGATTAACTTAATTTTCGAGTGTATATCTACTCTGAGGATTTTGGTCTTAGTAAATGGAACCCCAGAAGGTTTCTTTGGTATTTCTAGAGGACTTAGACAAGGAGATCCAATCTCCCCTTTCCTCTTTATAATTATGGTTGAAGCTTTAGGAAGGACAATATCTAAGGAGAGGAATAATAAAACAATTGTGTGAATCTCCATCACCAGTGACCTAAAGCCTACCACCCATCAACATTTTGTTGATGACACTCTTTTATATGGAGCAAGCCAAAGAAGGGAGGCAAGATCCTTTAAAAGGATTCTTGAATCATACTCAATAGCTTTTGGACAACAAATCAACTTGGATAAATTAGAAGTATTCTTTTTTATATTGATATAGGAACTAAAGATGATATATGCAGAATCCTCAACTTCAAGGAAGGTAGGCTTCCTTGTAAATATCTAGGTCTCCCCTTAGTTAAGGATAATAGGTTAACAAATATGTGGGACCCCATTATAGATAAGATTAAATACAAAATGAGCTCATGGAAAGGTAGATGGTTATCCTCAGCTAGCAGAACTACCATGGTAAGATCAATATTGGCTGCAATGTCAATTTATTATTTATCATGTATGCATTTACCTTCAAACAAAAAATCTGAAATCATAAAGCATTTAAGGATATTTTTTTGGTAGAGAAGCAATGAAAAAAAGAAAATTCTACTCATGTCCTAGGAAAACATCTGTAAACCTAAAGAGAAGGGTGGAGTGGGCATTAAAAACTTAGGGGATCAAGGGAAGGAACTAGGGGCCAAATTACTATGGAGGCTCTTTAGAAACCCTGAAGCAAAATGGGAAAAAATACTAATTCACAAATACTTGAAGGATGACTCACCCATAAACATCTTTAGAGAAACCCCTCCCCCAAAAGGATCAAGGATTTGGAATTTTATGATGGAATGCAGATTCATTATTTTGGAAAATTTAACCTGGTGTCCGGGTTTGGGGGAGGAAGTTCTATTTTGGGATGACTCATGGGGAGGTTATGAGGTTATATCAAGGAAATTAAATAACCCAGGCCTCATAAATTCATTAAAGGAAAAGATTGGCCTCAAGCTCAAAGACTACCTCACCTTTAAGGAAGGGAATTGGGTCTAAAAATCCTTGAAAGAATGCGGGATCTCGGCTTCTGATGAATCAACAATTAAGGATATTCTTAGAAATAGGAAAATATCATTAAACAACTCAAAGGATAAGTTAGTTTGGGATGGATAAAAAATAGGGGAATATAACACAAAGGATGGGTAAAAGATCATTTCCCAAAGTTATAACAGACCAAAAACCTCTCTACCAATCCACTTGTGTTGGGGTAAGGAATGCTCTCCAAAAGCAGGCATTTGCACCTGGTTAGCTATGAATTATAGACTTTTAACAGCTGATCATTTTAAGAAATTAGGTTTTTCAGGTCCAAGAAGATGCCCATTATGTGAAGAAAATAAAGAAGATGGAGACCACCTATTTCTGAATTGCCCCTTCACAAATCAATGTTGGAACTGGCTGTAAGGGAACTTAGGATGGTCCTCAGCCTTTCCCCAATCCCTTAAGGCCATGCTGCAAGCATGGCCAATCATTAAACAAAAGAGCATTTTTGCAAACCTATAGTCTATTTCCCCTTCCATATTAATATGGGAAGTTTGGAAAGAACGTAATAGAAGAATCTTTAGAGAATAAAAAATAGAATGGGAATAACTTTGTAATAAAATTGAAGCAGCAATCGTAGAGAAAATGAATAGTAATACACTCAAAATCCTGAAAACAAATCTAAGAATGAGTCAGTGGGGTGGAAGAATGAGGGGAAAATGGGAAGGTTTAGTCTTACCACCTTTTATAGGGGAAAATCCTTTGAATTCATCATCAAAAAGAAAGGAATATATGTGGAAACCTCCAAAGAATGATTGGTACAAGCTGAATTTTGATGGGGCATCTAGAGGCAACCCAAGAATTGCAGGCATTGGATGCAGCATACATAACCATGAAGGTAAGGAAATTGAAGCACTTTCAGCTCCTATAGGAGAAGAAACAAATAACTGGGTGGAACTCTACGCTCTAATAAAGGGTCTTCAAAAATGTGCTTCCTTGGGAATAAAGCACTTAGAAATTGAAGGTGATTCTACAATAATTATTAATGCACTGAGGAAAAAAGCAACTCCAAATTGGAGACTAAACTCCCTCCTTTCCTAGGCTTTGATCCTATGTGATTCCTTTCTAGAAATATCAATTAATCACATTTATAGAGAAGGTAAAAAGAGAGCTGATGAACTAGCTAACTTAGGAGTGGATGGAATCTCTTTGACATAATTGAACAACCCCATATATTTAAAAATCTAGATTCCTATTTACTTTCAAAGTTAGAATATTAACCAACATTGACTTCTCTCAGGCTCTTTAAATAGAATAATGAAATATTGAGTCGATCTCTTTTAAAGGGGTTTGAGGGAAGCACCTAACAACCACTTAAGACTGGAGGAATTAAATTTTATAGCAATTTGAATTCCTGATGTAACTTGAGAATGGTTACTGGGATGCTACATACATGATCAAGATAGGAATAAATTAGAAACAAATGTAGCCTCTATTGGAGATGATACTGAGAATTTGGGCAAAGATGTATTCTTTAACCAAAGGATCTCAAAATTATGCTTCCCTGGGATTAAAGCATTTAAAAATAGAAGTAAATTCAGAAATTGTTAACAATAATCAAGCAGTATTGGTAATAGAACTTCCTATTTCGAGCAACAGATCTACCAATTAATCATAAATATTGGGAAGAAAATTATGGATGCCCAAGCCAATTTAGAAGTAGTTGGGATTATAATATCATATTTCAAAACTTTTATCGTTAGATTGGAATCCTTTCACAATCTAGTATTTAGAGCTTTATAATGATAACAATACTCACCAATTAAAGTTCAGACCTTTTAAAGATTTCTTAATTTCACCCTTATGAAGTAATATACTCTCTTTAAAGCATACAATTTCCCTCTAATACTTTGTTTTCAAGGAAAAAGTGTAAAATAATATATTTAGACTTATTCTGTAAAAAAAAAGCATCCTCATCGGGCTTAGGTACTTTACCTCATGTCGTCATCTTAGGTAGGAACTCCCAGAGATCAATTATTAATTAGAAGCCATCATTACCTTTCGGAGCTGGTAAAACCAAGCAATTTCACCTTAATGAGATTAAGTGGAAATACAACTGTCTCCCTAAGATAATGTACATATTAATTATGAAATTTTATGGTTCATTTATTCACACACCTTCGGACTTCACATCATAATTAAGCTGAATTTAGAGTTCTTCTAGGCCTTTTTTAGCTTTAAGAAAGGAATTGAAGTTTATATTCCAACAAAAAACTTACCGAAATCAAGAAGGCTCTGCTTGGCGCTTCGGGGAAAAAATGGAGTCTAGGATTATCACCTTTCACAGTAGGGAGAATAGGAAAATGGAATTTCAAGGAGTGGTAAAGCCAGGAAGGCTGAATATAATCTTGAAGCCTCTCTCAGACACAGTGCGTAGGGCTTTGATTAAAGGGCTAGGAGAGGAACACTTTGACTACTACTTTACAGTTTGAGTAAATGGGCAGGTTATTGGACTATTCATAGCCCTGGAAATTTTTAATGGAATTGATAAAGAAAGAGTTATCAGGGCAACAAGAAAAAATCTTTGAGGAAGAACTACTAATGGGCTTGGAGAAGGTGGTTCATGGAATAGACAAAAATCTAACCATTCCCTTCCCAGAGCTATATATGAAGAAGGATTTGGAGGCCCTCCCTGCCATACCTAGCTTCCAAAGGCTTCCAATTCTCTTTTTCAAAGACAAAAATAAGTTTGATGAAGTCTGGCCCTCAATGAGGAAGAATCTAGACTTCCTCATAGCCACGGTGCTTAAGGAGGAAGTAGACCCCGATGAAGTTCTCGACTATTGGAGAGCGGAAGGATTCGAGGTCCCACTGGAAATGGACATGGTATCGACAAGTAATATTAGGGTCATAGCACCGCTAGTCAAAAGATCCTCAAGGGAATACAATGCAAAGAAGGAGGAAATCATCATCATCCACAAGAAAGATGTTGATTGGAGTTGCAATATCATCCGTAAAGACTAGCAGGACATATTAAAAATCTAGTTGTTATTATTTCTTTTTGATCTTTAGAACAGTGTCCTTTCAAAACATTTTATTATGGTTCTCGGGTATTATACTAGTTTAAATTAAAGAAGACAATAGTAGGTATGGACACGTCTTGTTATATTTCAGACCTTTAATATATATATAGCATAGTAATTATATATTCATGCAGTTTATTCCCCAGATTTTAATTTTCCATAAATTTAGTTTCATATGCGTCTGGGTATAATTGTTTAGGCCTTAGATTCAGCTAAATTTTTCTATTATATGGCATATTTCTTCATAAATTATGATTTTCATTACTTGACAATATTTCAATTTTATAAGTTTCTTTTTGGGAAATTTAAGGCTGGATAAAAAATCATCTTAATCCTCTTATCATTTTTAGTAAGATAGTTTAGTTTTCCTAGGTCCTTTGGTTCCTTCTAATCTAGTTTTAATTTCCATTTTATCAATCTTTAAATTTTTTTGTGGTTAGGCAGCTGGGAAAAATTGGAATTATCTACTCTTTCTAAAGATCTTAGTTGAATCTTCTAGTAGCTATCACTTTAGTCTCATTCCACCTCTCCTTTTCCTTTTGTCGCAGTGTATTTTGTCTTATAGTGAGCTTAGGTTTTTTAGGATCATGGAAATTTGGTCCTTCAAGTAGGATATAAATTTTAAAGACTTTTCATCTTCCTGAAGAAGAGTAAACACTTGAGATTCTTATTCCTTCTACTTTAGGAGGAAGCTCTTTAAAAGAAACCATGAATTACATAGTTATTATCTTGCAGTACCTAGCAAGCTAAGTAAGATGTCTTCCCCCATTAAGTTGAGAAGCTATCATAAACAAATTGCCTTTGATGAGGCTATTTCCTCAAATAGGATTAGAAAGATATTAATGATCAAATTTAGCATTGTTGTTAGAGAAGTTTCAGTGATTTTGGGTAGTGAATTTAAGGAGAATTCAAATAAGTACAAAGTCAATACTAATATCCCAACAGTGTTCCTAGCCTCAGCCCTTCAAGTAGATCTTGATTTTGAGAATATTGGAAACCTCTACAAAAGAATCTTTAAGAGAAGATATATAAGGGATCTGGATAAAGTCTTAAAAAGCATCAGAATAGATTTAACTATTCCAAAACCTAACAAATATGAACAAAGTGCAGTGCCCACTTTTCCCATTCTTGAAGTAGTAGAAGATTGGGATAGATACATTGAAGAAACTCCCTCCATAAGAAGGAATCTGGACTTTTTGTTTTTCTTTACTCATCTCCGTCCCCCCCCCCCGAAAGAAAATTGGATGAATGGTTTTATCATGGAAGATGGGATAGGGCTTAAACTGGTAAGAGAGGACAAACACTCATCAACGTCACCTTGTTCTTCTAGCTAATTCAAGAAACATTATGCCATAGGGACAATTAAGTCACAATGAGAGCTTCTCATATTAAGAACTAGCTCGGTTTTTTCTATAAATAATCAATTAAGAATTAAGTATTAGCCATGATTGTTGAAAAAATAAGGTATAGGGAATAAGGAATTAAAATTACAATCTTCGAAGGCTTTTTTGAATATGTAAGATCACTATATACGGCTTATACTCTTACACAGTGGTATAATGTTTTAAAGATGCTTTAAATTTATGTAAGGTTGGTGAAATATTTAGATGTGAAAAACAAGGATATAAGGAAGAGTGGCTTTCTTTCAATCTAATATTGATCAATTATCCCATTAAAGTAATTAATCTTAAAAAGTTCTAGAAAGATGAGCCATGATTTTTAATCAGGGTTTTTTTGCATATTTTTTTTGTTATGATTCAGTTCTTAGAATTAAAGAGATGCCCCTAGCAGCTAATACTAAATTAGTAAGATCTAATGAGGTATGTGGTGTAGAGAGGATGTGATTAAGGTAGTTGTGGTTTCTCACTCTTGCTCAGCTAGGAGGTTGATTGGGTATTCATAAATATAGATTCAAATATAAATGTATGTACATTTATACCTGTGTGTGTGTGTGTGTGTGTGTGTGTGTGTGTGTGTGTGTGTGTGTGTGTGTGTGTGTGTGTGTGTGTGTGTGTGTGTGTGTGTGTGTGTGTGTGTATGTATGTATGTATGTATGTATATACATATATGTTCTTATATTTATTCATATTCAATCCTTCAAATTTCTTAGGTGGAGATGCCCTTTCTTCTACTTGGTATTAGTGCTCGTAGCATTTTACTTAAGTATATCTTAGCCTTTAATCTCCTTTATAAGTTTTTCTAGACAAGGTTTTGCATTATGACAAAGGGAATCTTTCTGAGCTAGTTTACTAAGGATAGATATTCTTGGCAAAGACAGTTAAGAGTTTACTGACATTTAGCAACAACCTTGTCACTATTTTTTGTAGTTTTAGTAGATTCTGGCAGGTTTCTATTATTAGACTACTCAGGCTCTCTTAAATATGTTTTACCTCTGCTCTTCTTTAAGTTCAATAAAGGTATGACAGTTCTTTTGAACATAAAGGACTTTTCTTTTTGCCCCTTTATCAGTTTCAGACAAGAAATATCTGGTAATCGCTAATTTTGAAGTCAACATATAGAGATGTATGCATTGACTTCAAGAATACGATTACCAAGTAATCTTTAGTTTCCCTTCCTAGTTTTAGTAGGTGTCTCTTATTGATTTTTGTTCATTTTCTAGAGGTATGTTTGCAGGTTTCAATACAGGGTTTTCACTTGTTCTTTATTCACTACTGAAATTTTGCTTGGTATAAGTTAGATGTTTTTCTAGCAAGGATTGTTCATGCAATGTTCCCCACATTTCAGTGGCATAATTTCTACGAAGGATAAAGATTCTCCTCTGAATCATATGCTTTGATTATAAGAGAAAGTTAAGACTTGTAGACCTGGATAATCATTAATCTTGAAGTCAGTATAGAGGGGGCATATACTGACTTCAGACTAAGGTTTATCTAGGTAAGCTAATGTTTGCAGAAAAAATAGAAGATCTAGAACTGGGTAAGATATCCAGATTTATTTAACCTCTTTTTCAATATGGTGATATTAGAGCTTCTTGTTTTCTTTTGGATAGTTCTTTTCTTTAGATATTTCAAAATTGCATTATTTAATCATCACTATATATTTATATAGTTGAGTTTTTTCAGTTCGCAGTAATTTAGTAAACAAGATTTGTTATCAATTTATCTTTCCACTAAATCAAGGTCGAGATAGAATTAGTTTAGATGGGTAGAGATTTCATAAATGGCTCTGTTTGAATTTGCAATGGCTTAAGGTGTCTCTGATGAATCTGCATTGGCTTAAGGAAAGAAAGAAAGGAATTTTAATTAATTTTTTTGAAATGTCTTTCTTTCTTTTCCTCACCAATTACTTCTTAACAAACTTCCCAAGGAGGTATTATATTACTTTGATATACTAACAGGAATCGTAGGTATAGTTGAGATGTTTCTAATATGACAGGACTTGCAGAGTACGATTCCTAAGCATGTTTTCAAGGATGGAAGGCAATCTGACAAAATCAAATTAAAGTAAAAATTCCAGGAAGGAAATCCTTTTAGAAGTCCAGGAGCAACATGTAAAAATGTGAAACTCAACTTTAGCAAAGCTGATTATGTAATTTGTAATCTCTTTTGGGTATGCTATGTAAAGGAAGGGGATGCCCTCCTATAGGAGATATGTATTAAAACTGAACCTTGGTCCTAGGCAAGGCTGGAGGGTTTCTCAACCCCGCTCTTCCCTACCAACACCTACATTGAGAGGGGTCTTTGTATATGTTTATATGATTAATAAAATCTTGGCCTTGGCCTTTTACCAAAAAAAAAAAAAAAAAAAAAAGAAATCATGATATTTTATCGGTTTCTGAATGAGTGTCTTAAGGTCAAAGTTTTGAAGTTTGTATTATTTGTCTAAGGACATGTACATATGGTGAAACTTAGATCTTGTTTGTTTACGCAATAGGTTACCTTGGATATTTTGATGTTAAATATCATAATACCAAAATCCACTTGCAACATGAAATTTGAAGAACTCGATATTTGTACTCTCATGATTGGCCTCAATCAGTGACATTCGTACCAAGGATGGAAAAGAAATGAAAAAGAAAAAGGTATTCATATCGTCATGGTTGAACTAGTGATGGTTGTACTGATTTCAGGATTCTAAAATTGCTCAATGATGAATACAAGCTCCTAATTTGTGAACAGTGATAACTAGGTACATCCATCCTAGATTAAATGCATTTAAGTGATATTCCTTTATTAATTTGCAAAAAAAAATTGGAAAAGAGAAAAACAAAAGGGGGTGGAATAAATTAAAAAATCAAATCAAAATCAAAACGGACATCAAAAGCTATATGTGATAGAGTGTGTTGGAAATCAAAATCAACTAAAAAAAAAAGGTGCCTTGCATTAGATTAATGACATTTATTAGATTCATTTAATTCATGGTAATCTTGCATCCATTTAGGACTTTAACCTAGGTTCATTTAAATTGCATTGCATTAGTTTGCGTTCATGTTAGTTCATTCCATTAAGCCACATTCATTGCATTCATTTTAAACAAACAAATCTTTAATTATCATTATAGGTCATATTCATTAAATTCATTTGCATTCATCTTTAAATTCATTCATAATCATTAGGTCATTAAATTTCATTATTCATTGCATTTCATTTAAGTTCCATTTCATTAGGTTACACTTCTTTTTAAAATCAATTCCTTCATCATGTCATTTAAATTCATTGCATTAGTTTGCATCAATTAATTAATCCTCATCATTAAACTGCATTAATTACATCATTAGGACATTATTCATTACATATCATTAAGTTCACTCTACAACATTGCATTTTCAACACCATCTCATTAGTGCATTGCATTGTTCATCCAGGGGCATTCATCCAAATTCATACATTTAAACATTGAATTATAAGTGTTAGGTCATTTACATTTACATATAAGATCATCATTATTTACATCATTAATCATTAAATCATTGAACTTTATCCATTACATTTTATACATCCATACTGTCAAATAAATGCATCCATAAGTACCATCACATAGCATTAATAATTAAACCATTACATCATCATAAAACATTGAACCATGTATCATATGCATCCATTTATTCTATGTCATAAATAAGACAAACATTTGCACCAATAGAAGATTAAACATGTGCATTCATATCATAAACTACATTTGAGAAAGCATAAAAACAAAGCATGTAGAGATAGAATAATATAGACCAACATATCATAACATGCACCTGGAAAATCAAGTCCAACACATGATGACATCATATAAAGTAGATCTATTAACTAAATATCAGATTCCATAGTATCATAAAAAATCATCGGTATCTAGAAATCAAAGTCCATCAAAAGTGTAATAAGTATCAAAGCATAAGTAACATCAACTAATAAAAGAATAATGTGAGTCCAATATCCCAAGATAAAAAATGAATCATCATAATGTGCATCAAAGAATAGATATATCATCTGAAAAAGAGGTCAACTGCTAGAACCACCAGCACCATCAAGACCACGCTCAACATCTGGAGCCCTACTTGAGCTATCATGTAATCCATGCTGACTCATAGTAGCCATGAAGGTCTACATCATCAAACTAAGTTGGGTCACCTACTGTCTCATCTCTAACATCTCAGACTGCAAAGATCAAACATTTGAGGCCAATGCTAGTGCAGGAGGAGTTTGTACTGGTACCTGAGTGGGAGGAGCCTATAGAGGTGCTTGAGTAGGTGGAGCCTATGAGGGAGCCATAGAAGAAGATGGAATGGAAGTAGATGGCATAAAAGGAGAATAAGGAGCCTATAATGGAGGAGACTATATTGGAAGAGCATGTGGAGGTGCTAGAGGACCTTGTTCCTGATCCATCGAAATCTGTGTGGCCTGGGCATCCACAATAGCCACAACCTGTGCACCAACCTGCTTGAATACCCTAACCCTATGTTGGCCCCATCTAGCCATTTGATCCACACCAAACTGATGCAAATCTCTATAAGGTCCACCCCAGACTCTCACCCGACCACCCCTCATCTGTACTCTTCCTCTAGGAGGAATAGGCACAACATCAATCATTGGTATAACGACCCTACCTCCTCTATCACCCTGTCAACCTTGTTGTCCCCAACGACCTCATCTCTGACCCCCACCACTGCCATCATCATCTTCACCATCATCATCAGACTCCTCCTCAATCCCCAAAAATCTCTCTACTAGATCAGTAAATATAGGAAATGGGTTCCGAGAAAACCACTCGGCATAATCATCTATCATGCCTGCATCAACTATATGGTCCCTCATATCCCACACATGGTGGGTCAGCTGTAACAACTCATGATGTGTTGTCTGATAATCTATCTAAGGGCCCCATAAAGACCTCTCAACTTGTACTAGGTGTATAATGCCAATCCCTATGGCATACCCTGTATCTGGCCATACTGTCATAAAACTCTCAAGAAACAGAACCACTCTATGATCAAGAGTGTGCATCCTATCATCCATCAACACATGCACATGTATGGTAACTCAGATGCATCCTCAAGCCATGCCTCACAACCTATGTATGGTCACCAAATGACCTAATCAATATCATTGATAATGCACCTCCAATAGTCCAACTTTCCCAAATGGGCCTGCACTACCATGCCCGCGTACATCCAAGTGAAGGGCCATCCTAGATCATAGTGACGAATAGAGATGGGACAAGTGACAGGGATGTGCTCCCATGTCCATAGATGTAGAAGGACCACCTGACTAAAAGAGTAGTCCTGCGATGGTACACTACATCATACAACTCATGATATAGCTCGGCAAGCACATAAGATCCCCAACCAAATCTACGCGGCTGAGCAATCATATCCTCCAGGATACGACCCTAGACAATGAAAAACCATGACCTTGTCGATCAAGTATGAGGAATCCACCAACAAGTGCACCTACGACTATAGGAAGAACATGAAAAGATCGGAACTGAGCCCACTGAATAGAATCATTTTTTATGGTAGGATTAGCAAATACTCACCTACATGTTGTCCCATTATAGACCTAGTCATAGTAAATCAACTCCCCATGAATTGGGATGTAGTAGCTGATACACATCCTCAAGAGTGATGGTCATCTCCCCCATTGGAAAATGAAAAGTGTTATGGTCAGAGTTCCATCACTCTGCCATAGCTGTAAGAAGGCCTCGATTCACATGGAATCGAGGGAGAGAAAAAAGGAATGATAAGCTGCATCTACCAATGACTCGGTCCTCTACACCACTCAAATCATCAATCATGCTAAAGGGAAATGGGTACAAGCCATGAACACTGAGCGATTTAAGCTCAACCTGAAAAAAACAAGTTAAACACATCATAAATTAAAATCATTATATATTGGATAATCTAAAGTCAATCAAACAATCAAAATATAATCAAACCACAATCAATTTTACTGATTGTATTTAGAGAGGACGGAAAATTTATCATCATCCACTAGCTAAATCAAGATTGACAATCAAACATTCAATATGACATGACTTGAACTGACATCATATGACTCGCTATCAACCAGACTTGATACCTAAGCCAATCAACTAATTGAAGACACCAGACGGATCAAAACAATGACTCAGAAGTTTGCACATTTGACCAAATAGGGTACGAGCACTATTTAAATACTTAAAAGCGCTAAAATACAAAAGCACAGATTAAAATGGTGAAATTGCCATAGAAGTTACTAAATGAGCTATTAAAAGGTGTATGTGCTACATAACTTAGTACATGCTACAGGAAACCCTTGTACACACTGCTAAAATAATTAAATGCGCAATCAAATTTGTATGTGCACCAGAAAAGGGCGATTGTGAATCATGCCCTAGTTCATACGCTTGTACGCGCTATTAAATATTATGTAAGTGATGTGGAAAATTGCAAATGTGCTTTAGAAATATTGTATGCACTATTAGAATTGGTGTATGCGATATTTCATTTAAAAACTAAAAAAAAATAAGGTTTTTCCTAGAAAAATCCAATTTTTTCAAAATTAAATGCAATAATTTTACAAATCAAGTTGTCAAAGTACATACCGAAGGATTGTAGCCAAGTGGATGCATGTATCGGGGGCCTCGCTCAAACCTATGCTCGCAAATAGGGATCACCATTGTTGAAAAGGTCAAAAGAAGGTCAAAGCAAAAAGACAAAAGGAGAGGTAAAAATGAATAGTAAAAAGGACTTTTATCCCTATATATAGCCCATTTTGACCTAAAAAGGGCATCTTTTACCAAAAAATGACCAGGGACCCAAAATTTTCACCTATTCTACCAAATCAGGGGCATTTGTCATCAAAAAATCATGATTACATTATCAAAAATGAAATAGAAATTCATTATTAATTGACCTAATTCACACAACTTGACCGAAAATGTAATATTTTTTAACTGTTCTCAAATTTCATTTCATTTCTAAGGGGGCATACACTTGGACAATCACAATCGACATTAGAATCAGTGAACCAGGGATATGACCATCAAATCAAAGCCTAATCTTTCATCAAATTTTTTTTTGTTTATCAATCAAAAAGGGCATCAAACATCAAATCGGAGCAAACCAGTTACCATGTCAGACAACCAATCATCAAATTGACAATCAGGGACTTAAGATCAATCAAAACTGTATCAATCAAAATTTGCATCTTCTATCAAACATTGAATCAGACATCAAATTTAATTAGGACTTCACATCAGAAATGATCAGGACATTCTTTGAACCGATATGCTTCATGCATCAATTCAAAGAGGGGCATTTGTAATCACCTAAAAATGGACAAGATTAATTAAGAGAGAAATCAAGGTAAAATCAATGTAATAAAATCAAATCAAGCTAAAATCAAAGAAAAATTGCAATCAATCCATAATTCAAATTTAATTGAAAATCAAAAGCCATCAAATCAATTCAAATTGAATAAATCATGATAAATTAATTAATTATGCAATTAATCTAATTAATTGCATAGTTCATTTAAATCAAATCAACTCATTTAAGGGGTACACATGGCTAAACATATTAATTTAATTTAATTATTAAATCCTATTTTCCCTAAACCACCAAATGGGAGAAAATGCATCAACCAAGAGGATCAATATCATCAAAAATGCATCTCCCTCTCACTCCCCCTCCCTCCTCCCTCTTACTCCCCCTCCCTCCTCCCTCTCCTACTCTCCCTCTCCTTCTCCCCATCCTTGTCCCCTTGCCCCTCCCTCTCCCAATCTCCCACTCCCCCTCCCTCCTCCCTCCTCCCGCTCTACCCCTCCCACTCTCCCTCTGCCTCCCGTCCCCCTCTCTCTCCCAATCTCCCCCTCCTCCCTCTCCCTCTCTCCCCCTCCCACTCCCACCTTCCCTCCCACTCCCACTCCCACTCCCCCTCCTACTCCCACCCTCTAACCCCAGTCCCCCTCTCTCTTTCCCTCTCCCTCTCCTCCCTCTTTCCCTCTCCCCCTCACTTCCCATCCCACTCCCACTCCCTCCTCCCTCTCCCCCTCCCTCTCCTCCCTCTCTCCCTCTCCCACTCACTTTCCATCCCACTCCCACTCCCTCCTCCCTCCATCCCCCTTCGTCCCCCTCACCCTCCCCCTCCCCCCACTTCCCCTCCCCCTCTCTCCCTCTCACTCCCCCTCCCTCCTCCCTCTCACTCCCTCTCTGACCCTCCCCCTCATTTTCCCTCCCACTCCCACTCCCCCTCACTCCTCCCTCTCTCCCACTCCCCTTCCCTCCACTCTCTCACTCCCACTCCCACTCCCCCTCTCCTTCCCTCCCCCCTCTCACTCCCCACTCCCACTCCCACTCCTCCTCCCCCTCCCCTTCCCTCCCCCTTCCCCTTCCCCTCCCCCTCCCGCTCCCCCTCCCTCTTCACCCCCCTCCCTCCTTCCTCTCCCCCTCTACCTCCCTCTCCTCCCTCTCCCCCTCCCCCTCTCACTCACCCTCTCACTCCCCCTCCCACTCCCCCTCCCTCTCACACCCTCCCTCCTTGCTCTCACTCCCCCTCCCACTCCCTCTCTGCCCCTCCCCCTCATTCCCCCTCGCTCCTCCCTCTCTCCCAATACCATTCCCTGCCCCCTCTCACTCCCTCACTCCCTCTCACTCCCCCTCCCACTCCCTCTCGGCCCCTCCCCCTCACTTCCCCTCCCACTCCCCCTCGCTTCTCCCTCTCTCCCAATCCCCTTCCCTACCAACTCTCACTCCTACTCCAACTTGCTCCTCCCCCCACTTTTTCTCACACTCCCACTCCCCCTCACTCCTCCCTCTCTCTCAATCCTCTTCCCTCCTCCCTCTGACTCCCACTCCCACTCCCTCCTCCCTCTCCCTTCCCTTCCCCCTCCCTCCTCCCTCTCCCCCTCTCCCTCTCCCTCCCTCTCCCCCTTCCTTCCCTCTCTCCCTCTCACTCCCCCTCCCCCTCCCTCTCTGCCCCTCCCCCTCACTTACCCTCCCACTCCCACTCCCCCTTGATCCTCCCTCTCTCCCAATCCCCTTCCCTCCCCCCTCTCACTCCCCCTCCCTCCTCCCTCTCACTCCCCCTCCCTCTCCTTGTCTGCCCCTCCCCCTCACTTCCCCTCTCACTCCCACTCCCCCTCACTCCTCCCTCTCTCCCAATCCCCTTCCATCCCCACTCCCCCTCACTCCTCCCTCTCTCCCAATCCCCTTCCCTCCCCCCTCTCACTCCCTCTCCCTCTCCCTTCTCGTCCCCCTTCCCTTCCCACTCTCACTCCCACTCCCACTCCCTTCCCCTTCCCCTCCCTCTCCCTCTCCCTCTCTCTTCTCATCCCCCTCCCCCTCTCACTCCCCTTCCCCCATCCCCCTCCCCCTTCCTTCCCTCTCTCCCTCTCACTCCCCCTCTCTCCTCGCTCTCACTCCCCCTCCCACTCCCTCTCTCCCCTCCCCCTCACTTCCCTTCCCACTCCCCCTCACTCCTCTCCCAATGCCCTTCCCTCCCCCCTCTCACTCCCCCTCCCTCCTCCCTCTCCCTCCCCCTCCCTCTCCTTGTATGCCCCTCCCCCTCACTTCCCCTCCCACTCCCCCTCCCTCCCCACTCCCCCTCGCTCCTCCCTCTCTCCCAATCCCCTTCCCTCCCCCCTCTCACTCCCTCTCTCCCTCTCCCTATCTTCCCCTCCCCCTCACTTCCCCTCCCACTCCCACTCCCCCTCGCTCCTCCCTCTCTCCCAATCTCCTTCCCTCCCCACTCCCCCTCGCTCCTCCCTCTCTCACAATCCCCTTCCCTCCCCCCTCTCACTCCCTCTCCCTCTCCCTTCCCTTCCCCCTCTCACTCCCATTCCCACTCCCTTCCCCTCCCACTCCCTTCCCCTCCCCCTCCCTCTCCCTCCTCCCTCTACTCCTCTCACTCCCCCTCCCACTCCCTCCCTCTCCATCTCTCTTCCCGTCCCCCTCCCTCCTCTCCTTCCCCCTCTCACTCCTCTTCCCCCTCCCCCTCCCCCTTCCTTCCCTCTCTCCCTCTCACTCCCCCTCCCTCCTCACTATTACACCCCCTCCCACTCCCTCTCTCCCCTCCCCCTCACTTCCCTTCCCACTCCCACTCCCACTCCCCCTCGCTCCTCCCTCCTCCCTCTCCCTCTCCCTCCCCCTCCCTCTCCCTGTCTACCCCTCCCCCTCACTTCCCCTCCCACTCTCCCTCCCTCCCCACTCCCCCTCACTCCTCCCTCTCTCCCAATCCCCTTCCCTCCCCCCTCTCACTTCCTCTCCCTCTCCCTCTCCCTCTCCTTTCCCATCCCCCTTTTCCCTCTCACTCCCACTCCCTTCCCCTTCCCCTCCCTCTCCCTCTCCCTCCTCCCTCTACCCCTCTCACTCCCCCTCACACTCCCTCCCTCTCCCTTCCCATCCCCCTCCCTCCTCCCCCTCTCCCTCTCACTCCCCTTCCCCCTCTCCCTTCCTTCCCTCTCTCCCTCTCAGTCCCCCTCCCTCCTCGCTCTCACTCCCACTCCCCCTCCCCCTCCCCCTCCCACTCCCACTCCCACTACCTCTCTCCCCCTCCCCCTCACTTCCCTTCCCACTCCACCTTGCTCCTCCCTCTCTCCCAATCCCCTTCCCTCCCCCCTCACTCCCTCACTCCCTCCCCCTCATCGCTCTAACTCCCCCTCCTCACTCTAACTCCCCCTCCCACTCCCTCTCTCCCCCTCCCCCTCACTTCCCCTCCCACTCCCACTCCCCCTCACTCCTCCCTCTCTCCCAATCCCCTTCCCTCCCCCCTCTCACTCCCCCTCCCTCCTCCATCTCACTCTCCCTCCCACTCCCTCTCTCTTCTCATCCCCCTCCCTCCTCCCCCTCTCACTCCCCTTCTCCCTCCCCCTTCCTTCCCTCTCTCCCTCTCACTCCCCCTCCCTCCTCACTCTCACTCCCCCTCCCCCTCACTTCCCTTCCCACTCCCACTCCCACTCCCCCTCACTCCTCCCTCTCTCCCAATCCCCTTCCCTCCCCCCTCTCCCTCTCCCTACCCCTCCCTCTCCCTGTCTGCCCCTCCCCCTCACTTCCCCTCCCACTCCCCTTCCCTCCCCACTCCCCCTCACCCAATCCCCTTCCCTCCCCCCTCTCACTCCCTCTCTCTCTCCCTTTCCCTTCCCGTCCCCCTTCCCCCTCTCACTCCCACTGCCTTCCCCTCACTCACTCCCTCACTCCCTCCCCCTCCTTGTTCTAACTCCCCCTCACTTCCTCTCCCTCTCCCACTCCCACTCCCCCTCGCTCCTCCCCCTCTCCCAATCCCCTTCTGTCCCCCCTCTCACTCCCACTCCCCCTCCCCTTCTGTCCCCCCTCTCACTCCCACTCCCACTCCCACTCCCTTCCCCTCCCTCTCCCTCTCCCTCCTCCCTCACTTCCCCTCCCCCTCACTTCCCCTCTCCCTCGTTCATCTCTCCCACTCTTCTCCTCTCACTCTACCTTCCTCTCCCCCCCCTCCCCTTCCTTCCCCCCTCTCACTCACACTCTCACTCCCCCTCCCTCCTCCCTCTCTCCCCCTCCCACTCCCTCCCCCTCACTTCCTCTCTCTCTCTCTCTCTCTCTCTCTCTCTCTCTCTCTCTCACACACACACACACACACACACATAAGTACCTCAAATCCAAGTGAATATTAGAGTTAAATCAAATAAGCACATATAAAAGACAAAAATATAATTTTCACACACTTCACATAAATAATAAGTGGATGCCAAGGTGGTATACACTAAACAAAGTGGACTCCAAAATTCAAATAAATAAATAAATTCCAAACTTATTTTGAATACTCGCACTTAGTTTGAATACATACAAAAAATAGAAATAAAAGTAAATTCAATTTTAAACATACAAATTGAATAAAATATAAATAAATGCTAAAGTTTAAGCCAAACACTAATATATATACTATTCTTAGGAAAAAATGATAGATTGAGAGATGGAAAATGCATACGCCTAAAAGACAAAGAAAGATACGACTTGACAACGATAATACCAATCTTAAGTCGGCCTCCATAAGAATTATCAGACGGAAATAAATATATAAATAGAGTGTTCTTTGAAACACATTCCAATATCCTATAAATCACCTCCAATTATAGCTAAAGCTCAAAAGAGAACCAAACGTGCCAAATAGAATCTATCTGTGTTAGCCATTTGACTCTTTTGTGGAACCTTGGCTATGGACTCACACTTTTGCATTGTTACACAGATTGGAATCAGAATGTAAAGAAGCAAAATGTGTGGCTTCAGTCACATATTGCATCTTACAAATCAAATAATCAGAACTCATAAATCATGTAATGTAATGCTCACTATCAAGCTAAACTAAATTGAGTTAATGTCTACATTTGACAGATTTACCATGGTTCTTAATAGAGATTTTATGAATGAGAGGAGTCCATTGCAATGTCGAGATAGAAATCAAGCTAAAAAATGAAGTACAAATTAAATCAGCAACGTCCATGGGCCATACTAAATTAAAAGGTAGCTTTCTATAATTGAAAACGCAGATCAATCGCCTATGAAAGATTATCTCCGAGTTATTCAGAGACAAGGCAGAGAAACATTCAATTATATGGTAGTCTGATATGTGTGTACAATTTTATTCAAAGAATTTTCTCAATGGAGGGTGCGACGCTTCTGATCAGACATTTTCTCAATGGAGGGTGTGTACGCTTCTGGTAAACAACCAAGAATCCTTCAAATAGAAATATGGGTACGACTATATCAAGAATCCCTAGTTTGAAGATCAAGAATCCTAACATTTGGGTTTGAAGATCAAGAATCCCTAGTTTGAAGATCAAGAATCTAAACATTTGGGTTTGAAGATCAAGAATCCCTAGTTTGAAGATCAAGAATCCTAACATTTGAGTTTGTTTTCAGGCATATTTGGATCAATGATAAAAGAAAAAAGAATGATGCTTAGAGAAGTGGGTATGTTTTACCTTGGCAGTGTTAACTGTATTAACCCGTTCTTTGAAGACAGACAGTGGAACGTGGAAGGTTCGAGTCCCGCATAGTGTTTTTTAATGGCTTCCATTCATCACAGACGTTGTCATTGTCATTAGCAGCCAATGCAATTACCAGCTTCAGTCACATAGCTGTCGTGAAGCCTTTTGTTTGATCTTTTCCAAGCCCTCCAATGCTGCAATCAAAATGCCAAACAATTGTTATAAAAGATAAATAAATCTCTTATAAATAGATTCGCTGTAGAACTAGACATATAACGTTCATAGCTTCTGGTTCATAGCTTCAACGTCTTGAAAATTTCACAGATGAATTCCGCCTGTAATGGGGATTTCACAGGGTGACTGTTGTGTGCAGAGATAGGGGAATCCAAGAGCCCCTGATACAATTTATTTCCTCCGACTGTCACAGGGCGACTGTTGTGTGCAGAGATGGGAATTTTGCAAATGAAGACCGTCATCTTAGCAGTCCACTGATCATAGCAATGGTGAGGCCATCATCTTGACAATCCAAGAGCCCCTGTTTCGAACGACAAACAAAACAGAACAGGGAAAAATTGAACGTCAAACAAAACCAAAAAAAATACAATCTCCCCTGTTTTGCACATGAATACCCTATAAATAGATTAGATGGAACCACTTTTTTTCCTTAACGGTAATATTATTTTAAAAAATGCAAGACTTTTTTTCATTTAACGGTAATATTATTTTAAAAAATGCAAGACTTTTTTTCCTTTCACGGTAATATTATTTTAAAAAATGCAAGGCCGTTATGTAAAAGGCTTTTAAGATCCAGCTTTTTTTGTATGTACAATTCCTGCACTGCGAAATAGATAATGAAAAAGATTATGTACAATTTCAGGTAAAAGGTTAATAATTACTATTAGTGTTATCTAATTTCTTTAGTACATAATGGTAATGGTAGTTGTTAAATGTTTATGTGTTATTTTTTTATCATTAATTTTATGGATTCTACTTTATGATCTATTGTCATCATTCTTGTTCTTTAGATATTTCAGACTTATAATAGATTATGAAGTACAAACTGAAAAATTGATGATAAAAAAATTTACATACAATTATATATAAAATTACATAGATTAATTAAACTGTATGTAATCTTTCTCATCATCAATATTTTAAATTATACTTTACAATCTATCATTATGATTCTGATATTTCATCAAAACATTGATGATAAAAACGATTACACCCATATGAATACAAAAGTTCAAATAATATCAGTTAAAATTGAAATTACCGAAGGAAACGAGGGCATGGTAGAATCGTTGCAGAAAAGCTCCAAGGAAGGAATTCCATCATTACATTTCCCCATTGCTATTGTTTAGATCTGGTTCAATATAAACTATTCCTAATTTTTTGTTGTAGTGGGACTCCTCGGTCCTACAGGTTATCTTGAAACAGAATTGAAGCAAATTGGATTGGGAAATCGAATCTGAGTGGCCTCTGACACGAGACAATTTGATGTATTATTAGTGGACAAAATAAAGCGAGTGGACCTATCGTCTGAAAAATATGTCCTTGAATTCCTTCCTTCCCCTTTTGTCACACCAGACCTTCTTCAATTTGTGTTTTGATACTTATCTTCCGCAATGAAAGGCATAATAAAAGATTGGACAATGAAAAAAATTGATACCCATTTGAAATCACATATTTGAATGGGCGTTCTATTCAGCAATTTGACATGGACATGAACAAATGGATAATCCCACCTCTAAGATTGAAACAGGCTTAGCTGCATTGCACTAAACCTCATGTTTTTACCTATACATAAATAATAATAATGTTATCATGGAACTTTGCACACTATAGCTTTGCCAATGATTTGATTGAGCTGGTGTATAAATTGACTCTTATTTAGGGTCTATAAGTCATCATTATCATTATTCGAATATTATTATATTTCTTATTATTCTATGTTAATTTCTATTGTATATTAAAAGTTTAACTCTTTTTTTTGTCAATGGGTCTTTAGTCTACTGGTGAACTTGAATGATTTTGACGTTAACCTTTTTTAGACTACAATACATCTTATTTGGATGGATTCATATGTTAATATTCAATTACATGTACATAAATATTTGATCATTGTTTTTATAATTATATTTCCAAGGGTGTTGAAGGTAGCTTACATTTTCCTTCATGTACTTATTTGAAGATAAATTAAGTAATTCTAATTATATGTTTAGTTAGCCTCAAGTTTATAGTCATTGCTAAAATGAGAAATTAGATGAAAGTGTGATTTAAATAAACCAAACAAAATAAAATGACATATATTTGTTCCCCTTCATTATTTTTCATGACAAGAGTATTTTCATGGATTCTTACATTATTGTAGAGGGAGAGGTAAATATAAAGAGATATGGAGATTGAGAGGGAGAGATGGGGAGGAAGAAATAAAAAGATATGAAGATATAGAAGAAGATGGAGAGGGAGATAAAGATGATGAGATAGAGTCAATTTTGAATTGTTGTTTCAAAAAGCTAGCTTGTTCATTTCATATTGAAAATGATAGGGAGATATAGGGATAGATAAGGAGGGAGAGGTAGAGAGACATGTTGGTGGAGAGTGAGTAATCTGATTAATAGAAAGAGGGAAGAAAGACCGAGAGGTGAAAATATCGATAAGGATAGAAATAGGGAGGGCAAAATAGGGAGAGAAAGATATGAAGGGAGAGAAAAAAAAGGAAAGGAGAGAAAGAACTTGTCCATCTCATATAAGAAACACTCTTAGTGTAACAATCACAAAACTAATAAATTTAATTTAATTTTTATAATACACAAATACTTTTTAGTTTTAAATTATTTTTAAAATATTTTAAGATTTTCTAAAAAATAATAAATAATGTACACAATTATGAAAATATATATATCGATAAGGATAGAAATGGGGAGGGCAAAATAAGGAGAGAGATATGAAGGGAGAGAAAAAAAAGGAAAGGAGAGAAAGAACTTGTCCATCTCATATAAGAAACACCTTTAGTGTAACAATCACAAAACTAATAAATATAATTTAATTTTTATAATACACAAATACTTTTTAGTTTTAAATTATTTTAAAAGTATTTTAAGATTTTCTAAAAAATAATAAATAATGTACACAATTATGAAAATATATATTGTATTATTTTTAATACAACATTTTTTATTTTTTAATACAATATATAATTATGAAAATATTTATTGTAATAGTAAATTTTATTTTTGAATTTTAGACATAGATAGATTAATTTATAAGATAGTTTATTTTTTAATTTTAGACATAGATAGATTAATTTATATAAGAGAGAGAGAGAGAGAGAGAGAGAGAGAGAGAGAGATGTGTGTGTGTCGATAGATAGGTGAAAGTTACAGGGGGGTAAGATAAGATAGAGATAGTGAGGACGAACGAAGGAGTGTCTATGTACATGTGAGTGAGAAAGATATAAATGCAGGGATAGGGAGAGTGTGTAAGTTCTCTTTTTTGATGGCGTGATTTATTTCATTTTAAAATTTGAAAGCATAGATGCCCAATAATTGAAATAAATTATACAATAGAATTAGTTTATAACATAATTTAACTTATCATCATTGTCCAAACAAAATGTAATTATTTGGCATGTGTGAATTTGTGTGCAAGAGAATAATAATTTATTGGGTAAGTGGGCAACACCATATACAATGTAGCTTAGGTATCCTAGACAATGGTTTTTAACTTTTGCTAGGACTAAGAGATTAATGGCAGTATTCAGCACGGGGCCAAGAACAAGGGACATACATGACCATATAAGTTTATCTTAATACTTCAAAATTGAAGATTATTAATAAGGTGAGCTAATATTTGAGGAGATTTTGCAGTGTAGAAGAGCTTAGGAGAAGTGTTGTATACAATACCAAGGAGAAATGTTGATTAATATAGCAAGAGAAATTTTGTTTAGAATAGCCAAGAAAAAATACACTGTAAAATAGCTCAGGAAAAATATAGCGTAGAATAACTGAGGAGAAACATAGTGTAGAATACCTCAGGAGGAGTGGAATGCTAAATAGATGATTGGTCATTGTATTATAATAGGTTAAAATTTGATGAGAAAAAGAAATGAAAAGTAGAACTGTTGATAAGAAGTATTGTGTAATATAGATATTTAAAAAATAGGACATTATTTACCATAGGTAAAAGAGTAAGAAATTAAAAAATAATAATCTTAAATGTTCACTTTATAATCAATCAAGATATGACTTTACTGAGAAAAGAATCCACTAAAATTAGATAACTTTATTTGACACATATAGATCTTGAGATCCTAATTGGAACAAATGGAAAGAGTATTAATAGCATTCGATTTAGAAAATATTTGATATAAATAACTTAATATGGCTATATAAAGGAATTTGAATTGGTCATTTGAATTGTTGAAGGATTAGATTATATATATATGGCCCATCATGCATGGTTAGTAGAATCACATCAGTATTTTCATTTATATTGATTGATGTTCATCATTTTTTAATGGTGAAAGTGACGATCTATAGTTGGAATCTCACATTTCTCTTTTATAAACGCGGTCATTAGAAATCTACTCACATTTTCATGCCTGTTTTATCATTTTTTACTATTTATTTTGTACAAATTTATCAGACTTATTTTTGTTGTGCTCTCGTAAAGCAATTAAATCTTATGTTTATTTAGATGTGGGTAACTTGTGATATATAGTATTTTCACACATTAAGTTTGAGATTGAAAACCAAGTAGCTCCTGCTTACCCATGTAGTGCTAAAGATTCATGGCACTAAGCCATGATGCATACATGCATAATTTAAAGGCAAATTGATGAACTATAGCGTCATTTGATGGGACTGGTGTATGGTAAAATTTTTCCACAAGGGTAATTCATGTGGTAATGCCCCAATCTAACCAAACATGTGTGTGAACATGGTAGAACTCGAAAACTGTGTTGACCAGTGTGTCAAGTAAAATCACTGTCTATATATAGTAGACATCTAATTACATTCTCCTCACAACTTACCAAAGACATTTAATCAGTTTACTAACATGTAATATAAGGATTCACATGTTTAAATTTGTAAGTCAATAGAAAAAATTATCAACATACTTATATTTATTCTTATAGATAATTATTTTATGTTAATATTTGCAACATTTGAATTATCTTCCTATATTTTATTTTTTATGAGTAATAATTAAACTTACTCTATAGGGCCCTATAAAATACTAGGGCGTAGTGAACTATTCAATAGATTTAATCGTGTTAAATAGGAATAAAGATGAAAATAGATATACAAATACAAGTTTATGATAGTGTAGATCAAAGAGAAATAGAGGTAGAGAAGGATAGAAATTCATAGATGTACCAAAATGTTTGATTATTTGATATATATTTTACTATCGGCATAACACTTGCACCCCTCAAAGGTGCAAGTGCTAGTTATAATCTAAGCTAACTAAAAGCTAAAAAATGAACTACAAATTAAATCAGCAACATCCATGGGCCATACTAAATTAAAAGGTAGCTTTTTATAATTGAAAACCCAGATCAATCACCTATGAAAGATTACCTCCGAGTTATTCAGAGACAAGGCAGAGAAACATTCAATTATATGGTAGTCTGATTTGTGTGTACAACTTTATTCAAAGAATTTTCTCAATGGAGGGTGTGATGCTTCTGATCAGACATTTTCTCAAAGGAGGGTGTGTACGCTTCTGGTAAACAACCAAGAATCCTTCAAATAGAAATCTGGGTACGACTATATCAAGAATCCCTAGTTTGAAGATCAAGAATCCTAACATTTGGATTTGTTTTCAGGCATATTTGGATCAATGATAAAAGAAAAAAGAATGCTTCTTAGAGAAGTGGGTTTGTTTTACCTTGGCAGTGTTAACTGTATTAACCCATTCTTTGAAGACAAACAATGGAATGTGGAAGGTTCAAATCCCGCGCAGTGTTCTTTAATGGCTTCCATTCATCACAGGTGTTTTCATTGTCATTAGAAGCCAATACAATTACTAGCTTTAGTCACATAGTTGTCGTAGACTATGATATTTGAAACGGAGAAGCCTTTTGTTTGATCTTTTCCAAGCCCTCCAATGCCACAATCAAAATGCCAAACAATTGTTATAAAAGATAAATAAATCTCTTATAAATAGATTGGTTATAGACATATAATCATAGTTGTTTGTATTCACACACAGTCATCCCCTATTTCAATACAAGACAATTCTTGGTTAGTTGGCATTAGTTTTCAATAGTTCATATAGTATATATTTTGATTTTGAAATTAACTATATATTTTACAATTCTAAAAACAATCATACCGTATATCTTATAATTCTAAAAATAGTTCATACTATATATTTTAATTTTAAATTCTGAAAACAATCTTTCAATTCTATTTGTAATGGGGATTTCACAGGGTGATTGTTGTGTGCAGAGATAGGAGAATCCAAGAGCCCCTATTACAATTTATTTATTTCGAATTTCACAGGGCAACTGTTGTGTGCAGAGATGAGAATTTTGCAAATGAAGACCATCATCTTAGCAATCCACTGATCATAGCAATGGTGAGACCATCATCTTGACAATCCAAGAGTCCCTATTTCGAATGACAAACAAAATAGAACATGGAAAAATTGAACGACAAATAAAACAAAAAAAAAATACAATCTCCCCTGTTTTGCACATGAATACCCCATCAATAGATTAGATGGAATCGACTTTTTTTCCTTTAATGGTAATATTATTTTAAAAAATGCAAGACTTTTTTTTCCCTAACGATAATATTATTTTAAAAAATGCAAGGCCGTTATGTAAAAGGCTTTTAAGATCTAGGGTTTTTTTTCCCTAATGGTAATATTAAAAAACAAAAACAAAATAACAAAATAAAAGTGAGACGAGACGGTTATATAAAAGGTGTTTGAGTTTGAGTTCCACCGTGGAAACTTGAAAGAAAATCTGTGCTCATTTGTGTTTTTTTTTTCATGCTTTTATATGAATTATTATAATCATTTGAATGTGACTTAGTATATGCCTTGTGTTTGTAACTTATATATATAAAAAAAATTTAAAAAAATTGGTTGTATAAAAAAATATTTAGTAATAATTTTCATTTAGATAATATTTAATAGTAATTTATAAAAATAAATATTTAAAAATATATTAAAAATGTAAAGACTTAATAAAATTTTGAGTGCAATATTTCAAATGAAATGCAAGCAAACAATAAACTATTTTTCTTCCAATCTCTATGTTAAATACAAAATAAGCAAAAAAAATTAAATGTTTTAACTAGCTAGTTATATTCATCTCAACAACTAATCTTGAATGAGTATGAAAGAAATCAAATATTTTAGAAACACTTTTTTAGAGATTGTTTAAATGGTAAGTTTTTTAAATATCATGAATGTGATAAATAAAAAAGTGAAATTATATTAAAATTACATAAATGAAAAAATATGTGTGGGTAGTTGAATGTTGGAAAATGAGCCTACAAATGGGATATGTGAACTTGATTCATTAGAGATGAATTCAAGGTAGAGGGACCAAATGGATGGATATCATCAATAGGACGTACTTAAGAAGATAGACCCTCATTTTTCTAGGTGGGTTGACAAGGAATTGAGGAGCTTGATAATTGGTGAGGTTCTAAGGAAGAGTGTGTGTTTGCAATGAAAATATTGAAGTTATTACATTAATATGAAGTTAGGGATGTCGCTAATCAACCATATCCCAACAATTAATTTAAATACAAGTTTTACATGAAGAGTGAGCCTTGAGGGGGAGATTATGTAAGATTTTAGTAGGTGTGAATGAATAAGATAATGAAGGAATTTCAAGGAGGTTGCAAATGATAAGGTTTGAATTGTAGTCTTGCCATTTCTATTCGTTGTTACTCTCTATGCTATTCGGAGTGGAAGTTGGATTTGCTAAGGAGGAAGCTTGGAGGTTGTGGGGTGTACGCAAGGAAATCTATGGGGGTTTTCTTTGTATTCAAATTGTCATTTTTGTGTGACACCACAACAAATGGAGGTATTTTTTGCTACAAGGTGTGGGGCTGGTTTCATCAAGTCCTCAAGCTATGACAGAGGGTCTACCCTCTCAAGGGAGTCCTTATTTTTGAGATGTGATATTAGGATTTCATCAATACTCTACAAGGGTATCATATTGGAGGAAAGTTTTTGAACAAGAAATTGCTTGTGGAGGGGTACATGAAGAGCATAAATTCTAAGGTCCAAAAATTTAATGGTTTCTTGGAAAGAAGCCAATATAGACTAATTTTAGTGATTCAACTAGATTTAGATGTGAAGGATGTACATTACCTAAGTAATCATGCTTTAATTTGCAAGTTCTTGGGAATTCATGCTTCTTTTCCCTTCTAGAGTTGTCTAGGTTCATTGGACTTAGAACCCTGAAGGGGATTTAGAGATCATGATATCATCCAATGGCTACTTCACAATATTTTTCTCTTGTCTAGTAGATCATAGTAATTCATAAAAATAAATATTTAAAAATATATTAAAAATGTAAACACTTAATAAAATTTTGAGTGCAATATTTCAAATGAAATGCAAGCAAACAATAAATTATTTTTCTTCTAATCTCTATGTTAAATGAAAAATAAGCAAAAAAATTAAATGTTTTAACTAGCTAGTTATATTCATCTCAACAACTAATCTTGAATGAGTATGAAAGAAATCAAATATTTTAGAAACATTTTTTAAGAGATTGTTTAAATGGTAAGTTTTTTAAATATCATAAATGCGATAAACAAAAAAGTCAAATTATACTAAAATAACATAAATGAAAAAATATGTTTGGGTAGTTGAATGTTGGAAAATGAGCCTACAAATGGGATATGTGAACTTGATTCATTAGAGTTGAATTCAAGGTAGAGGGACCAAATGGATGGATGTCATCAATAGAATGTACTTAAGAAGGCAGACCCTCATTTTGCCAGGAAGGTCGACAAGGAATTGAGGAGCTTGATAATTGGTGAGGTTCTAAGGAAGAGTGTGTGTTTGCAATGAAAATATTGAAGTTATTACATTAATATGAAGTTAGGGATGTGTCTAATCAACCATATCCCAACAATTAATTTAAATAATAGTTTTACGCGAAGAGGGAGCCTTGAGGGAGAGATTATGTAAGATTTTTGTAGGTGTGGATGAATAAGATAATGAAGGAATTTCAAGGAGGTTGCACATGATAAGGTTTGAATTGTAGTCTTGTCATTTCTTTTCTTTGTTACTCTATATGCTAGTCATAGTGGAAGTTGGAGTTGCTAAGGAGGAAGCTTGGAGGTTGTGGGGTGTACGTAGGGAAATCTGTGGGGGTTTTCTTTGTATTCAAAGTGTCATTTTTGTGTGACACCACAACAGATGGAGGTGTTATTTGCTACAAGGTGTAGGGATGGTTTCATCAAGTCCTCAAGCTATGACAGAGGGTCTACCCTCTCAAGGGAGTCCTTATTTTTGAGATGTGGTGTTAGGATTTCATCAATACTCTACAAGGGTATCATATTGGAGGAAAGTTTTTGAACAAGACTTTGCATGTGGAGGGGTACATGAAGAGCATAAATTATAAGGTCCAAAAGTTTAATGGTTTCTTGGAAAGAAGCCAATATAGACTAATTTTAGCGATCCAACTAGATTTAGATGTGAAGGATGTACATTACCTAAGTAACCATGCTTTAATTTTCAAGTTCTTGGGAATTCATGCTTCTTTGCCCTTCTAGACTTGTCTAGGTTCATTGGACTTAGAACCCTGAAGGGGATTTAGAGATCATGATATCATCCAATGGCTACTTCACAATGGTTTTCTCTTGTCTAGCAGATCATAGTAAGGCCTTTGAAGTTGATCCTTATTTTCACAATCAAGTGGATCTATTCATCAAGTTGTAGCACAAAGGATTTTATCTAATTCAGGAGCTCCCATCTAGGGTTCCAATGTGGGTAAGAATTCATTGGCTCTTGTTGGAGTTATAGCCAAAGGATATCATGCATATGATAGCATAAATTTTGTGAAATTTTGTGGGTCCATCATTGTAGATGATGAATAAAAGGGCTAGTTCTTAACCTCATATCTATGTTGAACTTGATTTGAATAAACTATTACAAAATAGAATTGAAATTTGGGTTGGATCCACCTCATGGGTGAAACATCTTGATTATGAATCTCTACCTTTCTCATGTCATATATTCCATGAGTATGGACATGTGCAAAAAAAATGTGTGAACGCTAGTTCTATAGGGACTCCTTCAAGAGATGTTCTATCCAATAAAGCCCCTCATGTGGAACCAGTGAAGGATAAAGGACAAACACAAGTGATAGAAGGAGAAAATGATAAAGAAGGGTTTATTCCAAGCTTCAAATAGGAATAGAGGGTTGAAGAGAACACTCAAGGACAAGTAGTCTGAGAGGCTTTCTAATTGCTTTGACACCCTAGAATATTTTGATAAAAATTTGATGAACCCAAAAGCTATTAAAATTAGAAAAGATGGAGGTTGGGGTGGTTGGAATCAAATTAACTTTGAAGGGGAGGACATGGTGGCTCAAAAGGAAATTGATCAGCCCATGAGTGATCTATATGACTTGGGTCTATCCAAAACAAAGGAAGCACTCAAGGATATGATCCCTATCTCTTGAAGTGAGTGCCACTAACCTAAGGGATGGTAGTAAAACACAACCCATTCTTGGTTTGAAACAAAATAATTTCAAAATTAATATACTGGAGAAGTCTACTAAGATTGGAAGAAAGAAAGATCAAGAGAATAATATAATTTACAAGAATCATGGGTTGTTAAGACCATTGATTCCCACTTTTCCAACTCTTAGAGATGACAATTTTATCATGAATGCAAGGGGCTAAACAAAGTTCCTATAAAAAGGGTTGTTAGGGAATTTACTAGAGTTCATTCTCCAAATGTGATAATTATTTAAGAATTTAAGTTATTTGTGGAAGGCATGGCTAACATTGCTCCCAAGCTCTAGTGGAGGGGCAAATGAAAGTTAATTGGTGCCTGAGAAAATGATAAAGGGATTTCCCACCTATCGGATCTTCATAAGTTCATTCCTTGTAGGTGAATTTGTAATAGGTATTCTCTTTCAATGATCACTTCTAGTTTTGACACTAGAGAAATACTCTTGTTTACCAATGTTTATTCCCCAACTAACTTTGTTCGAAAGCCTAGATTTATGAATCACATTAGATATGTGAGATCTTTTAATTCTCTTTGGCCTTGGATTTTGGTGGGATATTAAATAATTCAATCACTAGTTTAGAGGATAAAATAGGAGGAATTGAACTTGGCTTGATTCATCCTCATATTTTCTTAAAGAGAATATTCTCCTTATGTATTTGGTTAATATTAAGTCATGAACCTATGAGTTATCTTGGTGCAGTAGGGGATGTAGAGAAGATTTTATTATTGATGTTATATTTATTTTTTCATTAATGTCAAACTGATCCATCCAACATTGTCCAGATGCTTCAAGATTTGGTTCTAGAGTATTTTTGAAGTGGAATGTTTATGATCTGAAGCAATTTGTTCTTGTTTTTGAAGTCTCGAGAAAATGTTTTTGGTTACAGAAGGGAGATATTGGGTTCATTATTTTGGTTCAGACCTAAGTTGAGGGTAATCATTACCATTTCAATTTTATATGTTTTGTTTAGGACAAGTTTTTGGTCCTGATGGATTGGCTATGCATGATATAATGTTTTTTGGTATGATTAGTATTTTGGATTATGGTTGCAATCATTAGAATTACATGCTCTAGCTATTTTGGCTGACATGTATTGATTTAAATTCTACTTCACATTTTACTATACTTATATGGCCAACTCGGTATTTCTTTTAAGGAAAATGGTTTTGGCTGATTGGGTCATATTTTTGAAAAGAAAAAAATTTGTATATATTTGGGTTATGGTTGGAAAAGTATTTGTACTGGGTATTATTTTTGAATGAAAAAGGAAGATTGTAGAAGATCCATATTTTCATATATGGGTTGAATCAATACCTAGATCATAGTGTAGCATACACATATGAGTTATTCATTCTAGTTCACATTACTCTTTACTATGTAATGAATTTTGTATTGTAAGCAGTATGTCTATAACATTAAAACCATCTTATTATGTTTTATAGCTTGCTGCTCTAGTAGTGAGCCTCTGTTAGAGAGTTTGGAGAATTGAGATCACTTTCACTATTCATCTCATATATACAATGAAGTATTTTCATTATTTAATTATCATCATGGTTTTTCCCAGCTAGGTTTTCCACATATAAAATGTTGGTGTTTTTATCTTTTTAAAATCTTATGATTGCATGAATTAAATTGAATGCTTAACCTTCTCGATTAATTATTTAAAGAAGAGAAAGTTTTAATGTAGGATTATTCAACCCCACTCTCCCCTCTCAACCTCTCAAATGTGTTCAAAAATTGGTATCAAAGCAAGGTTCCTTTACTTTAAGCTTAATTTCTTGAGGTTGATTTGTAAGTCATGTAAACCATGTTTGAAGAAAACCTAAATGATATATATGATTGGGGATATTGCACTTGGGATGAGGATGGTGATGTTGAAACTCTTTGGAAGAACAACTGAAATCTACTATGGCTGATCTAGATTCTACCAAATTTAAACTAAAGAAGGTTGAAGACATGATTATATTTCAAAAATTCTTCTGGAAGATGCAAAAGGGGATATTGAAGATCTTGATAAAAAATTAAAAGACAAGTCTGGTGTTTTCTCCAAAATTAAAGAGGAATTGTACAAACTAAAAAGTGAACTAGAAAAAGCCAATGAACAAATTGAAAAAGGTTTAAAATTGAAAGGTGGAAAGGAATTTCTTGATGTTTCTCTAAGTTCACAAGGACAAAATTGTGACAAAGTAGGTTTGGGATTTTAAGATTGTCGACAATAAATCAAATCGTAAGGTAGCAAAAAAAACTAAAGATTTTCATCCTCTGGAAACTTAGAGGTTCATCTTTAAAGGTAATCGTTATGTTTGCAAAGAATTTGGACATAAATCTATAATATGTAAATATTGATATAAAATGGATCCAATTAATTTAAGATGCCATGATTATAACAAGATTGGTCATATGGCTGATGAATGTAGAAGAATTCAATCTCAATTTTAATGCAAACAACCTTTTAATGATACTTGTTATGAATGCAATAAGGCTGGATGCAAAGCATTAGCATGCAGATTTGACTATAGATCTGGAAGCAAAACAAGCCAAGGAAGTTATCAAAAAAGACCGATTTGTTATAATTACAATAATATTGGTCATATTGCAAAATATTGTAGAAGAAACTCTAAAATAAATAGTACTCCAATGAAGATAGTAGATATCAAAAAAGAAAAAGAAAAAATGAAGAAAAATTGGGTAAAGAAATTAGATCAAAAGTTGTTCACTGAATTTGATGTAGAACCTTTTTCTGCTTTTTGTTTAGATGAATTGACATCCCTTGTTGGTCTGCCACTCTCTTCTGGTGATGTTACTCCTACTGAAAAAACTATGGTGTGAGGGGGAGAATTATGAAGTCTAAATTTTTAACTCACGAAACCTTAAGGTAGGACACAATGAATTTTCTAGAAGATATTAAGCAGTCTTTTGTTCTAGACCGTGTCAATAAAAAAGAGAATGTGGAACCAATGGATAGCTACTACCAAAAACCTAAAAATGTTGCAATCAATGAAGAAAGGATATATTATGGGCTTTCTCTCTTATTTCCTCAATTCATGATCATTTTAATCTAAAAAGGAGACGATTCAAAGTACCTTATGGAAAATAGTACTGACAATGCAGGGAATTGAGACACTGTGTGGGTCTCACTAGGAGAGTAACTATGACTTTTTCCCTCATCATTCGAACACACCATAGAGAGAACAATCACATTGGATTCATAAAATATATATTTATTATGTTCATCTCATAACATGGGTTAGTCCATAATCATAAGTATACATATGAAACATAATCATAGAACATATTCATAAATCATGAGCATATATATGTCATAGTCATCATATACCGTATTCATAGTCAAAGAAAGAAACATAAGTAATGATACTGCCAACATAAATATATCCATCCAAACATAAATCAGTCATCAACATGCTAATGCCATATACACATGATAACTAGTCTATCACAATACTTCAATATCTTGAGAAGTCTAGAACACACACATATATTGAAAAGGGAAAAATTATATGAGGAAAGGAGCTACTAGACATAAGAAATAAACCTAATAGAATCACTATGTCCATATGAAAGTGACACCATCTAATATTAGAATGTGAAGAAAGTACAAATGAAATACCAAAATAGATTAGATAATTACCCTTATACAGACACATATTGCAATGTCATGCTAACATATGCGAAAATGAAGCATAAAAATATCTTAAAAGCATCCAATTGTCGCAAACCATTAGCATAAAATGTAAACTAAAGAACATTATACGTACTAGTTCATTTTAGGGTCAGAGGGGTGTTACATGCATGAAGACTCCAAAAAAATCTCTACTAAGATGACCAACTACAATATTATCTTTACCTGCAATATAATGATCTTCATACTTAAATTAGTTATATATGGTTTGCATCTCACATATTTTTCATGATCATCTTTCCTTACATGATCTTTTTCCTTGAAGGTTAATAATTTTCTAGAATCTTCTTTTCTTTAATAAAATATTTTAAATACGTCAATTTCAAGTAATTTTTTTTCGGAATTCAATTACTCCAGAGACTTCCTTATCAAAAAAAATGCATTTCTTAACATTTTCATATTCAAATGTATATTATTTCCAATATTAAAAAATAAAAAATATCATCTTCATGAGACATTAAAATCATTTATGTAGAGAATAAATTCATTTGTACTAGGAACATAAATAATAAGAATGTTACTTATCTCTCTCTAGATTTTATTAACAACAACAATATTATTTATCTTTCTCTGTATTTTATTAACAACAATAGTATATTTATTAGACCATTTGATCTTATTTTTCTTAAGGACTTTCTATAGTGGTTCTTTGGCAAAACTCGCATAAAAAAACCATTTATATAATTCAAGATTCCTAAAAGGACAAGTTGGGCATGTGCACCAAGATGGTATGTAGAATGGGGGTGTCTTAAGTGGCAACTATTTGTCAAAAATAACTAAACTTGAAATTGGAGAAGTAATTTGAGACTTGTGCACTCAAAATTTGAAGATACCAAAGAACAAGAATCATAATAATGTGAATCAAGTTTTTCATACACTAAAGTTATTCGAAAATAGATAATATTAAGACGATCAAATGCTTCACACATACACAAGTGTTCCTATTTTTTAGCAAAAAATAACATAGTGTCTCTAGTGTGTGCCCCACAATTTTTTAATTGCATGTAGCATTTTAAAAACCACATTGGTAGGAATATAGTTAAGAGTTAGAGTAGAAGTTGTATATTTTTTTATAATTTTTAAGTATTTTTAATTTTTTTTTTTAAGTGGATGCATCTTTAAAATCACATCACTGAGTGTGTGTGTGTGTGTGTGTGTGTGTGTGTGTGTGTGTGTGTGACATAAATTACACAACAATTTAATAAAAAATGCAATTATTTTCAATGTGTAAAGAATGAAGTGTAGAATTATATTATATAATTTATTTCAATTTTGGTCAAGTAGGTCAAATTTTATTAAAATAAATAAAACACATATGTCTCTGGTAAATATAAAAACAAGAATGGAGGAAAAAATCACATCAAAATGAGGCAAATGAACATCCCAAGCCTAACGGTTATAATCCAAGCCTAAGTACAAGCTAAAATTTATATATGTTAAAAACATGTAAGTGTTATTTTTAAATAGATACGTATGGGTTTTTATGCAAAAAAAACATACATAGTTTTATGCAAGAAAACATGTACATGAATGCTTATTGAGCATAACATGTATGTTATGATATTTCTATCATGATCCAACTATGTACTTTTTGAACCATATTACATGAGTAGTGGTTCACAAGGACTCATATCTCATGAGAATGAATGGTACACTTAGAACTCATTGCATCTAGGTGATGCTCATAGGGGTGAATCAATGGGCCTTCTAGGAGGTCACCCATCCAATACTACTTCAACTCAAGAAAAATTAATGATGGAGTTTCCCCCAAGGTTACGCCCACTTAGCTTGCTACCCCATTTTTTAAACCTTAAGGAAGTGTTGTGCCTTATAAACTATTCATTATGGATCCCCTTTAGCTCATCAATTGACAAGTAGGAGATATTTTCACAAAAGATCAAACTATGTATATAACACATACATATTTATTTGTATATAACTTTTTTGAATGTTAATTCTTTTGTCTTCCCCTTAGATTTTTTCTTATAGCCACATGCGTTATTATGTAACTAGCGATATGATATTCTAAGGTATTTAGGTGGACAAATTTGTCAACATGTGGAAAATATATCTTGTGTTAGCTATATTGGGTCATTTTAATTATTCATGTAATAAGTTATATCAAGAGTTAAGTAGGTCTTCATTAGGATTTTGTGATGCCCAAAAAGTAGAGCATAACACAACTGATTTCTTTTTTCTAAAACCTAATGTTTGACTACAAACACACATACATACATAACTATGTTGGCTGAAGTTTAATACAAATTGGCATAAGTTCTAAGTACACGTAAAATGATGCAGAGGGAAAGAGATAACTGAAAGAGTCTAAGTGTCCCAAAACACCACTAAGGTCAAACCAAAGAAGGTTGACCAAGTTTGACCAAAAGTCAAACTATGTTAATTGGCTTCCAAACTATCCTACAAAGCTCCCTAAGCTGCATGCTTTGACCGATATGCAAATCGAGATAGTTGGCCAAAGTCAACCAAAGTTGACCAAAAAGTCAACCATGCACTGATCAATGTACAACCAAGCTTAAAGGTTCCAAAACATAACATGGCCTACTTGTGCACACAAAATGAGGTGATTGACCTAGGTTTGACCAAAAGTCAACTAAGCACAAAAATGGTCAACGAGTCCATAGAGGCCATAATATCTCTAGACTCGATGATAAGAGTGGCTTAAACCTCCTATTGACTAAGACATTCACCTAACTTTAATATTAAGCTAATTTGAACATACTGATTAAATCAAATGGCATTGCAACTATCTAACCCATTGCAACGTTATTAATATAACTAGAAATTAATATAAGATTATTACATAATCAAAATAAAAAAATAAGTTAGTTAATTCATTTAGACAACATTTCAATAATAGAATAATAAAATATTTAAGACTCCTAAGTTAATTGCTTTATTAAAATAAATCTTCCAATTTAAATAATACAAAAATAATTAACCCAATCAATTAAGTCTGAGCACAAATAAATTGCCAATTCTAATAATAATCTTAATTAAATTAAAGTTAAATATATCTAAACAAGATTAGTAATCTTATTCTAATTTAAACCTAATTAAAAATTAATATCAAATCTAATTAAAATAAAATGAGTTTTCAAATTTAAAATCTCCTAAAAAAATTTCCTAATAAAATATTAAGAGAAACATTCATTTCCTTAATAATCTTCATGCTAAAACTATAAATTAAATTTAAATCTTTTTCTTTTAAAAAAAGAAAAGTTAAAGTAATAATATATTTTAATTTATATAAATTACAAATCTCAATGAAATAATTTCCCTTATGTTTTTTTCTTTGTTTTGTTTTATAACCCTACTTCACTGTGTTTATTTTATATTGAAGGGTTGAATGGTCTTCTAAGTTCACGCATAAGAGCGGAGGGAAGGAGGCGGTGGTGGAGGGGGGGCTCGGCATGAACATTGCTCCCCGCACACCACTGCGAAAGTAGTGGTGGCGCATAGAGTCGATGTCACCCGACCTAGGCTGCCCCACCACTGTCGTAAGGGATGAATGGGGTGGGGTGTGGCGATGGCTCTAAACACACCAAAACCCTCGCCCCCAAACATAATTTTAAAATTATTTTTTTATTAAGCGCTTTGCGATTTAAACGAAATCGGTTTAATTTATAATAGAAATTTTGAAAGGGTTTTAAAGTAATTAAATTATAAATATATATATCTATATATATATATATATATATAACAATTATTTTATAATGACTCATAAATATTTTTAAATTTTGAATACTCAAACAATTATTTAGAGTAATTTTTTTTAAAATTTAAATACATATTTGAGTTCCAATTCATTAGCTAAACACTTTGTAGGAAATAAATTTTTGATTTAGGCTTTTTATTTTTTTGCATATTTTTAGAAATTTTTACTAAGTATAAATAAATGAAATTCTCCAAATTTTTAATCACATACTTTATCTAAATCAATTTCTAATTAAGCATATTTAATCATAGCTATACTACTTTTCAATCATTAAATAACATCATTTTAATAAAACTTAATTATAAATTAAATTAAAACCTAAATCCACAACTTCATATTTTAAAATCTCAATGCCATAATAATTTTGATATTTAATTAATTTAAATAGCATAATCATCAAATTTCTCATAATATACTAAGTTCCCAATAGATCATACATTTAAATTTAGTAGACAACTACATATTTAAATAGCAATTTGATCCATCATTTCTAAAATAATAATTCATAAATTCCCTTTTTCAATACATAACAAATCCATGATACCAGAATCCCTAATTTTTCCATTTATACAAAATTATCAACTTGATTACAATTTCCAAACATAAATTTACAAGCAAATCCTTGATTCCCAATTTCTCATACTTGCAAACTTAAACATAACAAAATTATAATGAAATACATGGTTACAACAAAATTCTCCAAATACAAATTTCAAACTCAACAAAACTGCCAACTCCTATATCTAGCTGGGTACCTGATAGAATTAGGTTGACCACGGAGGCTCACCTCCTAATTCTAGGTCCCCGATTTAGATCCATGATCAATTATCCTTGTACACTCATTGCACACATCAGTAGGTCCAAAATAACATGATATAGAAACATAATACATCATCAATACTGCATGGTATATAAACTATAACTATATTTAAATTAACTAAACATATCATCGGTTTCCTAAACCAATTTTCCATCACAATTGCATTCAACACAATAATTCTCATATATGACATCATCATAAACTGAAACTGAATCAAAACATAAAGTATTTTGAGTGTACCCTAATTACATAACCAGGTACTGAACATATAACATAGGACTCAACAGATCCTTGAATACATAAGTGTTTCAATAGTCTAAGTATGTCCATGAAATAATCACCGAAATCATAGAAGGAAAATGAGTAAAACTATGTATGTCTTAGGTAAGTCTCACAGATTTTTGCTTCTATAGTATTATTAGAAAGAGGTATATATAAAGGAAGGTGGTTATCATTATAGGAGACATGTGTGAAGTATGACATTTTTTTGGGGATCTCTTAGAGATGTAGCAGGGAGTGACTTCTTGTATCGTGTCACCCTACTTTAAGGATTTACTCTATTTCAACATATATTAGATATTAGGGCATATTGGCCCACATACATTTCTTGCTTAATGTGATATATATCTTTTGTAATTTATTATTTCTATTATTATATCTGAAGTTCTTATCGAGTGGCATTAGAGAATGATCTTGGCACTGTGAAGGGAAGGCATTTTTCTTGAATTTTGGAGGCCATTTTAGAAATCACATATCTTTCAAATTTGTAAAATTTTATTTCAATTTTTTTTTTTTTGGAAAATATAATGAAGCATCTTCAGTCCAATTTTAAGAGAATTTGAAGCATAATTGAGTGAGTTATTCTAGAAATAGGGTTTCTACCATATTTTTTTGTAAACTTGATAGATCACAGATATGAAGAAATTGCTTCTTGATCTTGACAAGGTTTTTGAAGGACATATTGAAAAATATTTAGTCCAATTATTAGAACTTAATTAAAAATGAATTGAGTGAGTTATTGTAAAATTCTACTCTAAATTTGTGTAAAAGTAGATATCTCATAAGTCTAAGTGTATTTCTTCCAAATGTTAAAAGGATTTTTTAAGGATAGTATCGAAGAGTCTATAGTCCAAAACCCAAGATTTCATTATTTAAATTTTAAGATTTTTACCATCATAATTATAAACACCTAATTGTTGTATAATTTCATGATTGTTTAGCACCTGCCTTAATGTGTTTTCATTCTAGTATGCATAATAGGACTTCATTTTGTACTTTTTTTTAAAAGCCAAAGTGGACTAGCCACCATATATATATTTAAATAAACTGATTCAAGGACTCATCCGTGGAAGAATCGGGAAGAAACCCCAGAATCATAGTCATATACATGCAAGGGAAATATAATTCTTTTTACAATTGGATTTTCACATGCAAACCACGAATCCATGAAGGATGTTACACTAGCTCAAAAACCCATTAATTGGGTAGAGACATAATAGAGGCTAGCCAGAAGCAAAAAAACCCAAAAGACCTATCATATGTGCCTTTGTAATACAAAATATACATTCAATTGCACAAAACTAACATTCATCCATGGGAGAGGGTGATCATTGCACGTAGTCCCATGCATGCTCCCAGCCAACTGGCAGAGCCAACACATTCACATCTTCCCAGCCATCAAGCAAGGTCAGTGTTGCAGGTGGAATGGTAGAAGACTGAACAGGTGAGAGTGGGACATTCAAATCAGGTACCTATTTTGAGGTACTGGGGAGTAGCACATTGCAAGATGTTTTCAATGGTGGAGGTTGAACCAGAGGAAGCAGTAAGAGTAACAAGTCCAACACCACATGTGCTAGTCTTCTGATTTTGTCTGCGAGATCCTTCCCAAGAACCAGGCTCACAATCTGCAGATTGTTGCTAACAATTCGATAGCTCTTTTTCTCCTTGGCTCATTTAAAATAGTCATATGCCATCAAATGCTTGTGGCTTACCATAAGGTCATGGTGTGAAAATAAACCACCAATCAGTTCTTTACTTGACCAAAGCTCATACTTTTGGAGTGCCTCCATGAGCTGAGTGTCTGGGATAAACTAAGGCCGAACTATTTTGTTGGCAATATAAACCACTAAGTCGACCGATTGTAGCAGGTCCATTAAGTTGGATAGGAAGATCGACACCAAATGTGAAGGGAATACCACTATTTTTGTCCTTGGTGACAAGACATTTTCACCAATAACCCGACGAACTACCCTGTAGTGAAGCATGAAATTGCAGACAAACACTTGTTCAAGCTCTAGGACATCAATTCTATTTTGAAACAAGAGCTCAAAGGCAAGCGGGGATATGTAGACCCTATAATTCCTGGACAAGAGTTCGGCATGGAGATATCCACATGTTACATAGCAAGGAAACTCCATTTGAAAATTTAGACACAGGTATCAAAACAATAATCTTGCTCTATTTGAAACTCAAAAAACCGCATAGCTTTACTAGGATCCAAGGTATTTGAAAGCAGTGGGCGAGCATTTGGAAATCATGCCATTAATGGAAAATCTCCCAAAGTATGTGCTTCGAGTAGAAGAGGTACAGGGATCATTATTAAAATAAGGTGCATGTCAGATAAACCACACATATCATCTATATATCGGCTTACAAAACTACTTATGCAATGTACTTTAGGTGATCTGTAAATTAGCAATGACGGCATATGAATGCAGGATTATGATTCAAATTGATTACGCATTCATTGTTGCATCAACAATTTGCACTACCACACATACACAGTACTTAAGCCACGTGGATCATTGATGTGTTGTCACTTACACCCACCAAGTAATAAACCCTATTGCTAGTTTACACATTAAAAAGCCTCACATCCACATGTTTGAGTAAGATCCATTATATGTCATCTTGTCCAAACTGAATATGTTATGAAGTTTGGCATCCTATTTTATGATATCATGTGGATTAAATGACATTTCCTCATGTCCATCACACCCTTTATTTGCCAGATGATCTGCTAACTTGTTTCCTTCCTGTGGTGTATGAGAAATGTGTACTTGAAATGAGTCTAATAATTGCCAAATTTTTTGTAGAATGTATGTGAGTCTCCAATTGTGTGATACTCGATTAATACATGCTGTAATTATAATCATTGAATCACCTTCTATATGGATCTGTTGGAATCCTCCAGTTTTAGCCAATATTAAACCTACAAATAATGCATGGGCCTCTGCCATATTATTTGTTCCATATGGGAGTGGAAAACATTTAATTGCTAACAATGAGTCTTGGTGATCCCGAATGCATACTCTAGCTCTTGAATTCCCCGGATTTCCTCTTGAATAGCCATAAAAATTTATTTTAACAACCCCTATAGATGGTGGTATCCATTTGACTGAAGCTCTGTTATGCACCTTATTAGATGTTGATTGGTGGCACCAACTAAAAGGTACATGTATTTTTTTCCATTCTCATAGTATAGAAGAGTCCCAAGATGTCATGACTAGGTTATGTTTAAGTTTATTGTAGCTAGCATTTACTAATTCAGATATAGATCTTTCCAGCTCTGATGTAACTGCTTGAATTGTCGAAGAAGTTCTACGGAAAATTAATTTGTTTCTCTCCCACCATATTGCCCACACTACTAATGCTGGTATGCACTTCCAAATAGCAGAAAATAGGGATGCAGAGTACAGTTCTGGCCAACACTCAAATAAGTCCCATAACTTGTATGGAAGTGGTGTGGAAAAATGTAGTTTCCCAAGAACAAAAAGCCAGCAATCCTGTGCAAAATGGCAATTTAGAAATAAGTGATCTGTTTCTTCCTGATGACTATCACACAATACACAGTTGAAAGGTTGTGCTATGTTGAGTTTGTGTAACCGATCATTGGTTAGTGCCATGTTCTTCAATGCTATCCATGCAAAGCAATCGGCCTTAGGTAGAGTCAGATGGTTCCAACATAAAGTATAAGCACGGGATGGTTTTATGATAGTGTCCCTTTGTTGGATAAGCTTGTACCCTTCCTTGATGGTGAATTTTCCATCTGGCCTCGGAGCCCATATCAATTTATCCTCCAAGTTTGATAGCTAGACCAATTTTTTTGAGAAAATATTCTCCAAACAGTGAATTTCTTCAAGGGATAGTGACAGTTCATGAGGATCTTTCCATATCACCTTTCTTGAGTATAAACATACTGCTAAAACATAATCTCTTAGAGAAGTACCCCAAACATTTTTTGAAGTAGCAACTATGGCCTCTATATCATTCATTTGAATTAAGGGTGGTGCACCATTCCATGAGTCATTCCAAAATTTAACTAATAAACCATTGTTCACTTCCCAAGTAATGAAGTTACATACTATTTCTCTGGAAGAGATCATGAAGTCCCAAATGGCTGAACCTTTAGGGGGGTCAAACACAGTGAGAATTCTTGCTGGATTAGTATCATCTAAGTACTTCTTTTGCATAATTTGACACCAGATGTTATGTGGTTTGGTGTACATTTGCCAGACTAATTTTTCCCCAAAGGCCTGATTCCATTTTTGAAGATCATGTATTCCTGCTCCTCCTAACTGCTTTACTTGTGACAAATTCTCTAAAGAGACCAAAGGAATTTTATTTCCACCATTCATGTTCTATGTCCATAGAAATTCTCTTAACAACTTCTGAATGGTTTGAATTACCGAAGGGGGCACTTTGAGAACTGATAAATAGAAATTTGGGATAGCTAATAGGACTGTTTTAATAAGAAAAATTATGCCTGATAGAGACAACCACCTTGCTTTCCATGCTACTACTCTAGATTTGATCCTATCAATGATAGGTGTCCAATAGTTAACTTTGTTTGCCCCCATAAAGAATGGAATTCCAAGATATACAGATGGAAGGAAGTCAACTAAAAATCCTAGAAGATTGACAATCTTATTGGATATAATCTGATTAGTGTTAAACAAGTAGATTTTAGATTTTAGGGGGTTAACTTTTTTATTTGAGGTTGTTGTATAAAGGTCCAACACTTGTTTGATCTGCCTGGCCACCAAAATGTTAGACACCCTAAAGAGTAATGTGTCATCCACAAAGAGGGAGTGTGTCACTAAAATGTCTGACTGGCCAATCTGCACTCCTTTCCAATTACCTAAAGCTTGCTTTCTCTGAATGAGCTTGCTAAATGATTCTTCCATGAGAATGAATAGCACTGGTGACAAGGGATCCCCCTGCCTAACTCCTTGTGTGGATGAAAAGAAACCCATCGGAACCCCATTTATCAATACTGAAAAACTAGCACCTGATATGCAGGCCTTGACCCATTTACACCAACCTTTTGCAAATCCAAATTTTTGCAAAACTTTTATAAGAAATGCCCAATTTACCCTATCATATGCTTTCATCATGTCCAATGTGATGATGAAGTGTGATGATTTACTATTATTGATTGAGTGAAGGGCTTCATGTGCCACTAAAGCACCTTCCATTGTTTCTCTACCTGGTACAAATCCCCCTTGTGGCTGTGAGACAAGGTTAGGAATGAGATACTGCATTTTGAGATAAATAGCCTTTGTGATGATCTTGTAAATAGTATTGCATAAGGAAATCAAGTGAAAATCTGCAAATGATTTGGGTGTCTTGACTTTTGGAATGATAGCTATGTTTGTGGTATTGAAGTTTTTTAACATGGATTTGTTAATCCTAGATTCTTCTATTACACCCAATAGTTCCCAACCAATCCAATCCCAACATGATTGGAAGAATAGAGATGTAAAACCGTCTAGGCCAAGAGCTTTATTTGGAGGTAGGGAAAAGACCACTTTTTTAAGTTCTTGAATGGTAAATGGAGCCAAGAGTTTTAGATTATCAGCATCTGTTACCAATGTAGGAATTGATTCCAACAACTCATCCAATGGAGGTGCTACTGAACAAGGTATAAGAGGAGGAGCTAGCAGGGACTGAAAATATCTGACTCCTTCTTGAATGCTTTGGGGCTCAGATAATAGGATGCCCATTTTAGCATTAGTGATAGTGAAAATACGGTTAATTGTTGTTTTTTGTTTTGCTGAAGCATGAAAGTATTTGGTATTCCTATCCCCTTCTCGTAACCATAATTCTCTTGATTTTTGCCTCCAGTATTCATCTTCTCTCCTACATATTTCCTCCCATTCCTGCATGAGGATTTTTTGAGTGGTGTATGAGTCCTTCTCCATTCCTTGTTTAATAATATTGTTGTATATGGATTCCAATTTTTGCTTTACTACTTCTTTTTCCTTGAAAATATTCTTGAAGACCTCTTCATTCCATTTTTTGATCCACTTTTTGATATGTTTCATCTTAAGTGTAAACTGATGCATTTTAGTTCCCTCAGTATCCGATGCACTAATCCACCACTATCTAAGTAAGTGCAAAAAATTTGGATGTTGCAGCCACATTCATTCAAATTTGAAGGATGGTCTATGTTGAAATCCATGATTTTCTATTATCGAACTCACATGCAAACATATAGGGAAGTGGTCTGACCCTGGCCGGGGCAAGATTTCTGATTGAAATGTAACATTTGCTAGTTTCCAGTTCTATGATAGGAGAAATCTATCCAGTATGACAACTATTTGTAAAAAAATTTCCCTTTTGTTAGTCCATGTGAATGTCCCATTGAATGGTTCTACATCCATAAAACTATTATCTTCAACAAAATTAAAGAAGTCTTGGATGGTTCTCAGCGGTGGACAGATTCCACCACTTTTTTCTGATAATTTGAGGATAGCATTGAAGTCTCCACCCATTATGATATGGAGAGCTGTTTGAAGTTGGATCGACTAGGTAAGTTCCCTCCACAATCTCTTCTTATCCAATGTTGACATGGGCCTATAGACATTGAAGAGTAGAAATTTGATGTCAAAACACTCCAACCTAATGGCTTGCCAATTCTCTTTCATATGGAGTACATGCCCTTGATTAATTAATTTAGGATCCTAAAGGACAACCAACCCTCCTAATGCACCAACTATCAGGTTGTGGTCAAATTTCCACTTTGACCACTTCCTAATTGACTTGTCAAATAACTCTGTTGACATCTTTGTTTCTTGAAGAAGTATCACCTCCACTTTCAAAGAATCTAGCTCTTGCTTGATTCTATTTCTTTTTTTAGAGGCATTTAGACCTCTGACATTCCAAGAGGCTATCTTCATTTCTGACAAGGAGAAACCTTGGTTCTCCTCATTAATCTTTTAGAGGGTGTGAATTTTCCATCCAATGTTGATTGGATACCTACTGCAATTTCTTCTTTGACTAGATTACTTTTGGGTTTTCTGCCTCCCTTTTTTGGCATAGCCTTAACTTGTGAATTTTGGAGTGGTGTTTTCTCAATTGAAAGGTTTAGACTATAATCATATGCCAGCTAATGAGGCTTTGACTCAAGTGTAGAAATTTCAAACTCCATATTGTTGTCCTGAACTATTTCTACTTGACTCTCCTCTGAATCAAGAAATGTGTTATTCTGGATCCAATCTCTGATATGATTATATACATCATCATCAAGTTTAGGAGAGGACAAGACTGAACTTATATCTTGAATACATCCATTAATCTTTATTAAATCAACGTCTCTAATTTGCTTAATTAGGTTCCCATATGGGTTAAATACTGACTCATCAGATATGGATCTTTGAGAAATCCTAGTGTTGTCTAAGCCCTCCAAAATGTTTTCACTCTCCTATATGAAGGGCCATTGTACATATGCTTGTGACTACCTTGCCACAATGGCAGATTGTTCAGTTTGGACATATTTGATACTCTTGTCAACTTGCTAAAATTCTATTGGATTCTGATCAACTTCGTAAAGCAATACTCCCTCATCTTGTACTATTTCAATGCTTTCTATGCCATCCTTGAAAATCTTGTCATTAGCTTGTGACTGCCTTACCTCATTATCAGATTGGCCAAAATGTGCTTGTGTGGTACCTTTGTTTATTTGTTGAAGATCTATTGGATTGTGATCAACTTCATGAAATAATACTCCTTCTGCTATTTCATATATAATTTTAGTAGCTAGTCTTAATATGATTTAGAACAACAGAGAGGGGGGGTGAATCAGTTGTTCTCAGGTCCTGATGTATAAAACAATCTCATAAAGTTATCCTTAAATCAGATCCAAAACCAAAACAAACTCGGTCATCACTGATTCAATAATAGAAACAACTAACAATACAGTCCACTACCTTGCTGTAACTTAACTTATAAAACATAGTAATGTTCAGATCTAAACATTCACACAAGTATTAACACCAAGATTTATAGTGGAAACCCAATATGGGAAAAACCACTTTGTAACATGCTACTATTATTTTCACTCTTCTGAAGTGAGCTCAGTAAAAAGCTAACCCTGTCAAAGGTTACAATACACACTGTCAGGTGTGACCCAATTAAAGGATTTCAATCACCCTGTTAAAAGTGAGCCTAGTCATAGGACTTACATACACTCCATTAGAATGAAACCTTGTTCAAAGGATTTAACATATCACTGTTAGGTCAACCTCTATTAAAAGGATTTTGACTCTTATAATGGTTAGAAAGTAGCAGCAGTATTATCTGAAAAATATACAACTCACTTTGCAAATATCAAATTCGATTCCGTACACTAATGTTGGTTTACTAACTTTGAAACTTTTCCATTTCCATCTCTGATCTACTCAGAACTTTCCTTCAAGCAATCACCACAATTCTCCTTTAGCCTTTTCTTCTTATTCAGTCAATAAAACTTTCATCTTCCAACATTCTCTGTTCACCATGTACATATATCAAAATGCTTAGGTTTCCTTATATTTTCCTCAATTAGGTTAACTCATCTTTTGCTGGTTAATCTCAATCGTAGATCTTAGGGTTAGGTCAGATTCATTGAATCTACCCACTTCATGTTCTTCGGCTCCTTTTCTAGAATCATCTCAAATCTCTTAAAGATTTACAATAAAACATTTCACAATGCATTTAATGCTTCCAAACAATCAATAAATAAAGTCAACACATTTTACATAATCCAAGAATTCAACAATGTCGGCTCCAAAATTAAATTCTCTTCAAATGTAAAATTGTTGATGCTTGGTCAATACTATGATTGTCAACTCGATCTTTATGTAGAACGCTCAGGCATTACTAAAACTATATCCTCGGCTTACACTGCCTTGCTCGGCAATTTACTGATGCTCGGTCGACACTATATTTTTGCTCGACATATACTAACTCGGTCGACACTATATTTTTTCTTGGCATATACTAACTTGGTCGACACTAACATCACTCGGCTTAAACATGATTTTACCTTTCTTTGCTCGGTTAAGCCGACTAGTTTAGTCTCCAGTCTTACTAAGATAAACAATACATTATCTCATCATTGTGCAACATAGCCAAGTACACTTTGTAGTATCAAGATAACTCAACCTTTCCCTTAGGTGCTATTGTTACCATCCTTGCTTAGCTCCTTAGCAAAACTCAAATAGATATAGTACTTTCCTAAGTAGCAATAGTCTTACCAATTAAGGTTTGACATCAATGACAATACAATAATTGCTTCAATTGTAGTTTCCAACAATCTCCCTCTTTGGCATTGATGGCAACACCATATGATATCACCTGAATAACACATGGATTACCAACCAATCCAAAAAAAAACTTATCTATCCATCAGAAAATTATGTATAATATCCTTAGCTTCATTCTGTTCAGAATCCTATAAGCCTCACTTCTGTGACCGTCAGAAGTATTCAGATCTCCCTCTATCCTGATTCTTCATTTCAGTTCATCAGTTCATCTCCCTCTTACTTTTCAGTATCATGTGTTATCATATTAGTACATTCTCCCTCTTTGACAAAAATGCCAAAGTAGCAACTAAAACAGACATCCATCAGATGTAGATAATATCTGTGCAGCTCAGTTTTCTTCCTCTATCATCTTGCTTATGACTAATTCCTTGTCTTTGCTTCTCTTCACAACTCTAGGCCAGCCCTAAAGTGTGACAATCTTCTGCATTAATTTGTCAAATTTTCTGTTGTAGCACATTTGATGCAGTGCTCCTAGCTTGTCTAGGCAGCCTCAGTTAGGGGAAGAACCCCTAATTGACTTCAAATACTCATGAGCTTCTCTAGGTAAAGCTTTAGTGAATATGTCTACTCATTGTTCTTTTGTATTCACATATTCCATTCGGACTTCTTTGTCTTGTACTAATTCTCTCAAGTAGTGATACTTGATTGCAATGTGTTTGGTCTTAGTGTGCATCACTGGATTCTTAGAGATATTGATAGCACTTGTGTTGTCACAGAAAATAACAAAAGGTTCAGTGATTTCTTCTTTCATGCCTATCAATAATTGTTTTATCCATACCAAGTTTGAAAAGTTCACTACAGTAGCAACATACTCGGCCTTGGCAATAGATTGGGAAATATAATTTTGTTTCTTGCTTGTCCAGGAGACTAATCTTTGTCCAAGAAAGAAAGCTCCACCACTAGTGCTCTTTTTGTCATCTACATTTCCTGCCCAATCAGCATATGTATAAACTCGGAATTCAAATTTGTCATCCTTCTTATAATATAGACCATAGTCAACAGTTCCTTTCAAGTATCTCATAATTCTTTTCATGGCCATCATATGTGTTTCTTTAGGATTGGCAGAGAATCTTGCCACAATCCCAACAGCTAATGCAATATCTAGTCTGCTATGTACAGCATACTACAATTTTCCAATCCTGGATCTGTACAAAGTTTGATTCACTTCTGAAGCATCATCATTCTTAGATAACTTTTTTCTAGTAACCATAGGAGTTCCCACTGGTTTAGCATCTTCCATCCCAAAAGTTTTCAATATTTCATCAACATACTTAGACTGTGTAATGAAAATTCCATTCTTCTTCTAATATACTTGTAAACAAACAAAGAATTTGATCTCACCAAACATACTCATTTCAAATTCAGTTTGCATCTCATTTGAAAAACTTTTACATAATGCATCTTGTCCACCAAAAATAATGTCATCAACAAAGATTTTTGCCAACAAGATACCTTTACCTTCTTCATCTTTCATGTACAGATTACTTGTGTCATTTGTTCTTGAAAATCCAATCTGTATCAAGTAGTTGTGCAACCTCTCATGGCATCCTCTGGGATCTTGCTTCAATCCATATAATGCTTTGTTCATTTTGCACACCATGTGTCTTCTGTTTGGATCAATAAAACCTTCTAGTTGTTCTATGTAAACTTCTTCTTCTAGTATACCATTCAAAAATGCAGACTTGACATCCATTTGATATACCTTGAAATCTTTATAAGAAGCATATACAAGTAGAGTTCTTACTCCTTCCAATCTAGCTACAGGGGAAAATGTCTCCCCATAATCTATTCCTTCTTCTTGTGTGTAGCCTTTGCATACTAGCCTAGCTTTGTTCCTAGTGATTTCACCATTTTCATTCATCTTATTTCGAAACACCCACTTTGTTCCTATAACATTTTTTTTTTCAGGTCTTGGCACCAGAGTCCAAGTATCATTTTTCTCAATCTGGTCAATTTCTTCATTCATTGCTTGTATCCAATCTTCATTCTCCAATGCTTCTCTAGTTGTCTTCGGTTCAAATTCACATAGTAGACATGTTGGATCTTGAGTCTTACTTCTGGTCTGGATTCCAGTATCTTTGTCTCCAATTATCTGTTCGGGCTTATGATGTCTTCTTACATATTTTTCCAAAATAGGTTTAGTTGTTCGCTCCTCTATTTCATCATGTTCCTTAACAAGATTGTCAAATTCAACTTCAGAATGCTCGGCAACCTCTTCCTGATACTCAATAGCATTTTCTTGTAGCTCGGCATGTTCTTGTTCTTTCTCGACACTATTTTCCTGATACTCGGCAGCTTCTATCTATCGCTCGTCATTGCTTACCCGAGACTCGGCATCAGGTGCAGGTCTATTACTTGCCTCATCTTCCTCTTCAATGTACACAAAAGATCTATAATCTTCTGGTTCTCTTTTACTGTCAGCTTCATTTCTTTTTGCATACTCATCAATTTTGACATTCACACTTTCCACAATTTTGTTAGTGTTAAGAGGTCAAACACTTATCAGCTTTACTCTTTGTGGAGTACCCTAGGAATATGCCTTCATCACTCTTAGCATCAAACTTTCCATTCCTAGTGTCTTTTAATATATAGCACTTACTTCCAAAGATTCTAAAGTATTTAACACTCAATGCATGCCCATGCCATAGTTCATAGGGTGTCATATTTGTACCTTTCTTGATTTGTACCCGGTTAAGAGTGTAGACAGCAGTGCTTATAGCTTCTTTCCAATATTTATGTGCCACATTATTTTCAATCATCAATGTCCTTGCACAATCCAAGATAGATCTATTTCTCCTTTCTGGTATACCATTCTGTGGAGGAGTCCTAGGTGCAGACATCTATCTTTTAATTCCTCTATCATTGCAAAATAGATTAAATTTATTTGATGTAAATTCTCCACCTCGGTCAGATCTAAGACATTTCAAGTTCCTACCTGTCTCCTTTTCAACCTTAGCCAAATACCACTTAAAGAATTGAAAAACTTCAAATTTTTCTTTTAGAAACATCACATGCATCATCCTAGTATGATCATCAACAAATAAGATAAAGTATCTAGCACCATAGTAACTTTGCATACCCATAGGTCCACAAAGGCCAATATGAACCAAATCTAAAATGTTTTCAGAAGTAAAGGATTTGCTCTTGAAACTTGACTTTGTCATTTTTCCTAACTAGCATTCCTTGCACATCACATTCTCAAGTTTCTTCAATCTAGGTAGACCTCTTACCTTTTTCTTCTTACTTATCTCTACCAGATTGTCAAAGTTAACATGACAACATTTTATGCCATAACCAAATATCATCAAGTTGTGCAATCAAACATGTTTCTTCAGATAGGTCAAGATAGAACAAATTACCTCTAGTCTAATCACCACTTCCAATTAGTTCTCCAGTAGCATCAAATATCTTAGCCTGCCTGTGATGAAATTCCACTTTGTAACTAGTTTTGTTAAGCTGAGAAACACTTAACAAATTGTAATTAAGACCTTCAACCCAATAAGCATTTTCACAAGATATCTTATCAGTTAGTTTAATCAAACCTTTTCCTCTAACAGGACATGGTGCATCATTACCAAATTTTACACTTTTACCTCTGTAATGATGTAAGGTCTCAAACTTATTTTTGTCACCAGTCATGTGATGTGAACAGCCACTGTCAATAATCCATTTATCATTCTTGTTCACATAGGATATCAATGCAGTTTTCTCATCCTCATCAGATTCATCTTTCATTGCCACATAGACTACCTCAATTTCAAGATCATCACTATCAGTGTCAATCTCTTTTTCAGCAATGTAACAAGATTTCTTACCTTTTCCTTTGTAGTCTCTGTTCCATCGGTAGCTTCTATCATCTTTTCTATCTTTTTGTTTGCTTTTCCATTCATCATCTTTATCCTTCATGTCAGGACATCTAGCAGCTATATGACCAACTTTATTACATGTAAAACATATAATAGGGAGTTTACCTTTATACTTTCCTTTTCCCCTTCTCAGTCTTCTAGCCATAAGAGCTTCTAGATCTTCTAGGTCTTCATCAGAAGTGTCACTGTCACTTTCACTATCACTTTCACTTTCACTTTCACTGATGCATCTTTCTTTTTCTTTCTTTGGCTTGTTAAAAACTAGCTATGACTTAAAAGTAGATTCAACATTTCCAATGCTTCCAATAGTGAAATTATCATAGTTAGAGAGTTCAAAAGAATTCAGCTTACCAACTAAACTTTCCAAAGTAAGCACATTAGTAGAGTTACATCTAGATTCCTGAATAGCTGAGATCTTAATAGCATATATAGGATGCAGGGTTCTTAATACTTTCCCAATTATAGTTTCATCATCAATAGCTCCATTTTCTCCTCTAATAGCATTCACAACTTCTTTTATTCCACCACAATATTGTGCAATGTTTTCACCTTCTTGCATTCTCATTTCATCAAACTTAACTCTAAGACTCTCGGCCTTTGCTTTCAGCACATTCAAGTCACCACCATAGATCCTTGCAAGAGTATCCCACATATCTTTAGCAGTTGTGCAGTCCTTAATGTCCTCAAATTCTAGATAACTTAGGGCAGATGCAATTTCCAACATTTCTTGATTATGTTCTTGTTTAGCTCTCATTTCTTCGGCAGTCAAAGGTGCAACAGGTGAGACATAATTGTTCTCAATGTAATACTTTGCAGAGTCACCAATACCGACCAGATGCAGCTTCATCAAGCTTTTCCATGCAGGGAAATTTTCTTTGTTCAGCTTTGGTACCTCCTTATACATCCTGATCATTTGCTTCAAGCCCCTTTAAACTTGATATCTGTCAACACTTAATAATAAGCAACTTAGCTTTGATACCAATTGTTAATATGATTTAGAACAACAGAGAGGGGGGGGTGAATCAGTTGTTCTCAAGTCCTAATGTATAAAAAAATCTCATAAACTTATCCTTAAATCAGATCCAAAACCAAAACAAACTCGGTCATCACTGATTCAATAATAGAAACAACTAACAATACAGTCCACTACCTTGCTGTAACTTAACTTATAAAACATAGTAATGTTCAGATCTAAACATTCACACAAGTATTAACACCAAGATTTATAGTGGAAACCCAATATGGGAAAAACCACTTTGTAACATGCTACTATTATTTTCACTCTTCTGAAGCGAGCTCGGTAAAAAGCCAACCCTGTCAAAGGTTACAATACACACTGTCAGGTGTGACCCGGTTAAAGGATTTCAATCACCCTGTTAAAAGTGAACCTAGTCATAGGACTTACATACACTCCATTAGAATGCAACCTTATTCAAAGGATTTAACATATGACTGTTAGGTCAACCTCTATTAAAAGGATTTTGACTGTTACAATGGTTAGAAAGTAGCAGCAGTATTATCTAAAAAATATACAACTCACTTTGAAAATATCAGATCTGATTCCGTACACTAATGTTGGTTTACTGACTTTGAAACTTTTCCATTTCCATCTTTGATCTGCTCGAAACTTTCCTTCAAGCAATCACCACAATTCTCCTTCAGCCTTTTCTGCTTATTCAGTCAATAAAACTTTCCTCTTCTAGCATTCTCTGTTCACCATGTACATATATCAAAATGCTTAGGTTTCCTTATATTTTCCTCAATTAGGTTAACTCATCTTTTTCCACTTAATCTCAACCATAGATCTTAGGGTTAGGTCAGATTCATTGAATCTACCCACTTCATGTTCTTCGGCTCCTTTTCTAGAATCATCTCAAATCTCTTAAAGATTTACAATAAAACATTTGACAATGCATTTAATGCTTCCAAACAATCAATAAATAAAGTCAACACATTTTACATAATCCAAGAATTCAACAATGTCAGCTCCAAAATTAAATTCTCTTCAAATATAAAATTGTTGATGCTCGGTCAATACTGTGATTGTCAACTCGGTCTTCATGTAGAATGCTTGGTCATTACTAAAATTGTCTCCTTGGCTTACACTGCCTTTCTCGGCAATTTACTGATGCTCGGTCGACACTATATTTTTGCTCAGCATATACTAACTCAGTCGACACTAACATCACTCGGCTTAAACATGATTTTACCTTTCTTTGTTCAGTTAAGCCTACCAGTTTAGTCTTCAGTCTTACTAAGATAAACAATACATTATCTCATCATTGTGCAACATAGCCAAGTACACTTTGTAGTATCAAGATAACTCAACCTTTCCCTTAGGTGCTATTGTTACCAACCTTTCTTAGCCCCTTAGCAACACTCAAATTGATATAGTACTTTCCT
>BSBK01002256.1:1652500-1751091 GCA_027943335.1 Chamaecyparis obtusa
CTATATATAGGATGATGTTGTATAGACAAATGGCTGGAAAAGTGAAGAGTTGAAGAGTCACCGACTGATGCAGTGAAGAAGGAAAAGATAGATTTCGAGTGGGAAAGACAAATTTGATGAAGTGTTGAAGCCAGTGGAAAGTGAAAAATTGAAGTGAAGATAGAAGAGCACACAAAGGATATGGTTAAGAAAAGATAGTTGAAAATTTATAGGTCAATATATTTATTGTTTCTTATTAGCATTTTTTATATAGAAATCTCTTAAGTGAGTGGACTTAACAGTCTTATTGTGAAATCCTTTAAAAAGGTAACATTCTATAAAGAGTGTTTAAAACCCTCTAACTAGGCCACTCCTAATAGAGTGAAGATCCCGATAGATCTGAGGTAAATCCCTTGACCAAGTCACACCTAATAGTGTGTATTGTAATATTTAACAAGATTGGATTTTAACCAAGCGTACTTCAGACGAGTATTTCTTTAGTGAGTGATAATTCCCACAGTAGTTTTTCATATTAAAACTAGTTTCAAATGTGTAATGATATTGGTGAATGTTATTGTGTTTGATAAAGTTTATTTACTGTTGTTGGTAAATAATGAGCTGTGTTTAATCGATTTAATCAGATAAAATCTCTTAAGGTACAAAGAATCAAGGATTACTGATTCACCCCCCTCTCTATAATCCAACAATTGGTATTAGAGATAAGTACGCAAAAGGGATAAGTTTAAAAAACTTGAGTAAAAGATCGGAAGATGTATAGGAGAGAAGTACCTAAGCTGAATAAGGAAATTTTATGAACATGGAAAAGAAGGATGAGATTATATCTATCTGGGATTAGAGAATCTACACTAAATCTTCTGGATAATGAATACACTCCACCACCTCCCAGACCCATGACAGTTGATTAGATGAGAGAAAAGTAGGAACACAACTCGATAATGATAGAGATGGCTTCTTCTCTGACCGATGTTGAATTGAATGATGTTAAGGACTGTGTTAACTCAAGAGAGATGTGGGATAGGCTTACACTTATATATGGAAGAGATCAACATGTACACAAGGCCAAGGTTGATAGTCTCAGAGGAAAGTATGATGAAATGATAATGAAATATAAAGAGAACATTACTCAATATAGTTGTAGAATCAAGGAAGTTGTAAGTGCCACCAAAGGTGCTAGTGGAACATTGACCAATGAAGAAGTGGTAGGTAAAATTATGAGAACTCTTTCTTCCAAGTATGCTATTAGAGTATCTGTTATTTAGGAACTGAGATCCATACCAAATAATGTTGTTACTCTTGAAACCTTAATCGGTAAAATGACTTTATTTGAGCTTAGCAATTATGATAATAGTCTTCTAACTATTGAAACTGCCTTCAAATCATCTGTGAGTATTGGAACTTCAAGAAGAGAAAGAGAGAATCACATTAATTCATATGGAAATGAATATGACAATATCCTAACCAAAGAAAAATAACAAGAGGAATTGGAAGCACTGCTGGCTAAAAAACTATTGAGAGGTAAAGGAAAGTACAAAGGCAAATTACCCTTGAAATATTTCAATTGTAATAAGATTGGTCATATTGTATCTAGACGTCCCGATAGTGACACCAGTGATAATAATGATAAAAGAGATAACCAACACTGAAGATTTAGAGATTATAAGGATAAAGGTAAGAAGTCTTTTTACCTAGCTGAGAAAGGAGTTATTGATGAGGAATCTGATAACACTAAAGAAAGTTTTGAAGTTGTCTATGTTTCTATGAAAGATGATTAAGAAGAAGAGAGATGTGAAGATGAAAAATCTCTTGTTTCCCATGTAAGTAAGGCTGACCCATGGATTATTGATAGTGGATGTTCACAACACATGACTGGTGATATTGATAAGTTTGAGAACCTAGAAGAGTATGATGGAGGATTTGTTAGATTTGGCAATGATGCTCCATGTCCTGATAAAGGTAAAGGATCCATTGTATTGAATGAGAAGATGAGTTGTGATGATTCTTATTGGGTTAAAGGTCTAAAATACAATTTTTTTGAGTCTGACACAACTAAACAACACTAGCCACCGACTGAAGTTTCAAAATAGAAAAGTGAAGATCTATGGAACTGCTGGAGATATGATTGGAACCAATGAATAATCAAAAGGTAATCTATTCTACCTTGATACTAACACAAAGAATTTCTTATTTGGTAAAGTTGAGGAGATATGGTTATGGCATAAAAGACTATGTCATGTAAACTTTGATAACTTGATTAAAGTGAGTAAGAAGATTAGGGTCAGAGGTCTACCAAAATTAAGAAAGCCTAACAAGGTTATGTAAAAGGAATGTCAGATTGGTAAGATGACTAAGTCAAGCTTCTCAAGCAAATCCTATTCTACCAATGGTATTATGGAATTCATTCACACTGATATTTATGGCCCTATGAAGATACAAAGTTATTATGGAGATCAATATTTCATTTTGTTTATTGATGACTATTCAAGAATGATGTTTGTTATGTTTCTAAAAGAAAAGTTTGATGCATTCCAAATGTTCAAGTGGTATAAAGATAGATTTGAAAAAGAAACAAGTAAACAATTGAAATGTTTAAGATCTGATAGAGGAGGTGAATTTATCTCTAATGAATTTACTGTCTTTTGTAATGAAAATGGAATCAAAAGACAAGTATCTGCACCAAGGACTCCACAAAAAAAAGGAATGAATAGATCTATATTTGATTATTCTAGAACGTTGTTGATTGATTGAAAATTTGCAAAACATTCTGGAGATAAGCCATAAGTACTACGGTCTACACACTCAACTGAGTACAATTAAAGAAAGGTACCAATAAGACACCTTATGATCTCTCATATAGTCATACATCAAATGTAAGTTACTTTAAAAAATTTAGAAGTAGGTTTTACATACTGAAAGATGCTAGAAATGAAAAGTTTGATTCAAAAGGAGATGAAGGTATATTTCTAGGTTATTCATCAAAGAGAAAATTATATAAATATTTGATCAAGGATACTGAAAGAATTGTTGAAGGTGCAAATGTGAGGATTAGAATTTTGAGAAAGGAATGAAGAAGATAGAAAAAAGGAACATGAGGATTAAAAAATATTTGTTTATGTACACGAAGATAATTCGGTTGATACACCTAAATTGCAACAAGGAGAAATTGAAGAACAATTTGAGCCTCTACAGAGAGATGAAAAAACTACTGAAAAGTCTATCGAGCCTATATTAGCAAAATATGTGAGAAGACACCACCCACCGAGAAAAATCATTGTATACAAGAATGTAGGAGTCATGACAAGAAGTTAAGAGATAACACGTCTTATTTTCGAGTTTGAGCCAAGACTAGTCAATGATGCACTAGGAAATGAAAACTTGAATAAATGCTATGAAAGAAGAAATTGATTAGATTGAAAATATTAACACTTGGTCAGTAGTACAGAGACTTAAGGATAAGAATGTAATAGGAAAAAAGTGGGTTTTCATAAATAAAATCAATGAGAAAGGAGATGTGATCAGAAACAAAGAAACATTAGCCTGCAAAGCATATGCACAAGAAGAAGGTATTGATTATGGTGAGACATTTGCACTTGTTTCTAGATTAGAAGGAGTAAGGATATTACTTGCTTATGCTACGTATAAAGGATTCAAAGTTTATCAGATGGATGTTAAGTCTGCATTTTTTAATGGAATTCTCAAAGAAGTTTACACTGAACAACCTGATGGATTTGTTGACAAAAGAAACAAGGATATGGTATGCAAGCTACACAAGACACTCTTTGGATTGAAGCAAGCTCCCCAAGCATGGTATGAAATACTACACTCATATCTAATCAAGATTGGACTTCAAAGGACAAGTGATAGCAGTAATTTGTATTTGAAATGTGATAGTACTAATAAGATTTTGATTGCTGAGATATTTTTTGATGATATCATATTTTGAGGAAATAAAATAATGTCTCAATCATTTTTTGAAGAGATGAGAAAGGAATTTGAGATGTATATGATAGGAGAGATTAAATTATTCATTGGAATTTAAATTCAACAAGCTAAAGATGGGATCTACATTACACAATCAAAGTATATCAAGGAGATCCTAAAGACTTTCAATATGGAAGAATCAAAACCGGTTGGAACACCAATGGCTAGTGGTTGCAAATTGTCAAAGGAAGATGAGACAAAGGAAGTTAATGAGACTCTTTACCGATCCATGAAAGTATATCAAGGAGATCCTAAAGACTTTCAATATGGAAGAATCAAAACCAGTTGGAACACCAATGGCTAGTGGTTGCAAATTGTCAAAGGAAGATGAGACAAAGGAAGTTAATGAGACTCTTTACTGATCCATGATTGGTAAGTTAAAGTATGTTGTAAATAGTAGACCTGATATTGCACATTTAGTAGGTATTGTGGAAAGGTTTTCTGCCAACCCAAAGGAAATACACATGTATGTAGTTAAGAGGATATTTAGATATCTAAAAGGAATCGAGGACTATGGTTTATAGTAAAAGAAGAATGGATATTTTAATCTCAAGGTATACACTGATGTTGACTGGATAGGTAATGTTGATGACAGAAAAAGAACAAGTGGTGTTGCTTTCTATTTAGGAGAAAGGATAGTAACATGGCTAAGCAAGAAACAAAGTTGTATTTCACAGTCTACTACTGAAGCTGAGTATGTTGCTACAGCTATAAATTGTTCAAATATAGTGTGGATCAAACAAAAAATTGAAGGTATGCAAGAAGAGATTACTAATCCTATTACTATTTATTGTGATAACACAAGTGCTATTAACATATCAAAGAATTTTGAGATGCATTCAAAGACAAAACATATTTCTATCAAGTATCACTACTTGAAAGAAAAAGTACAAGACAAGAATGTGATATTGTAGTATGTGAATTCAAAGGAGCATATAGTTGATATATTTACCAAACAACTACCAAAGGATGATTTTGAGTATCTCCAAGGTAAGTTAGGGGTTCTTCCCCTATCCAATATTCACTAAGGAAAGATGCATGCTGCATCAATTCAAGAAATCATTAGAATATCTATATTGTGAGTTGATGTTATGTTTACTCTCTAGGTGAAGCCCAAAGTTGTGAAAAGATGTTTATGTAATGCAAAGGAAAATCTATACATTTGAGGTATAATTTGAGAAGTATATGCTTCTTTGGCATTTTTGTTAAAGAGGGAGAGTAAGCCAATTGATTACTGAAAAGTTGAAGAATAAAAGAAGAGAGAAGACCACAAAGATAGAAAAAGATAAATAGAAAAAGATAAAAAAGATGAAGTTATAACTCAGAGGGAGTACAAAAGAAGGATGACAGTGAAGTGTTGTCATCATCAATTGATAAATAAATATTATTAGTGTGTTGTCATCAATTCCAAAGAGGGATATTGTTACTATAACTGATAGTAATGTTGGAGATTGATTATTTGATGGTGATCATGATGAAGAATCGCCACGATCAGAGGAATACAATATAGTAGGAAAGTTAGATCAGTTATTATCTTGTCATTGATGTCAAGCAATTAATATCTGATTTATATTGTGTTTCCATATCATGCAGAGTATGATATAAGTTTAGTAAAGTTAAGGAGAAGAAGAAGTGGAATGATGAGAAGATGAAGAACTTAATTGGAAAACCGAGATAGATTAGACAATGCTAAGGTTATGTTGATATAATTATTTTCTACCTAACATTTGATTATATAAAATTGGTAAAGTATGGCAATGAAGATTAGTCAAGTTGGTAAGCAAATATTTCTTGGCTACCGAGCAGGAAAGGTCATTCGGTAAGCAAAAGTAATTCGGTAAAATTAAAAGGGACATTTCGGTAAAGACAAAAATTCAAGACACCGAGAAAGAAATTTTTAGGCACTGAGTGAAGTTAACTAAAATTTAAAGTTATCCACCAAGCAAGGAACAAGAATTAAATACAAGGATTGGAACAATATTTAATGATTAGCTATGATGAGCTACAAGATTCTGATGATGAGGAAAAGTTAGTTAAGAGATCTACAGACAAGAAAATTCAAGATGATGGTCTACGACAAGATTTAAACTACAAAAAGAGATGGAAAAAGTTTCAAGAAAGCTCAAGTTCCTAGGTGATTAGAAAATGTGTTACCAAAATCTAGATTCAATGAATATATTTGTGAAATGAATTGGACGACTAAGATTGATCAAAGGAAAATGTAATAGAGGAGATTAAGTGGAAAAATAAGGTATATATAAAGGATGATGTTGTATAGACAAATGGTTGGAAAAGTGAAGAGCTAAAGAGTCGTTGATTGATGCAGTCAAGAAGGAAAAGATAGATTCTGAGTGAGAAAGATAGATTTGATGAAGTGTTGAAGCCAATGGAAAGTGAAGAATTGAAGTGAAGATAGAAGAGCACAAAAAGGATCTAGTTAAGAAAAGATAGTTGAAAATTTATAGGTCAATATATTTATTATTTCTTATTAGCATTTGTAATAGAGAAATCTCTTAACCGAGTGGAATTAACAGTCTTATTGTAAAATCCTTGAAAAATGTAACATTCTAGAAAGAATGTTTAAAGCCCTCTAACCAGACCACTCTTAACAGAGTGAAGATCCTAACAAATCTTAGGTAAATTCCTTGACCGGGTCATACCTAACAATATGTCTAATAATCTTTAACAAGATTGTCTTTCAACTAATCATACTTCAAGTGAGTATTTCTTTAGTGGATGACAATTACCACAATGGTTTTTCCTAAAGATGGGTTTCCACATTAAAATTGGTGTCAAATGTGTTGAATGATAATTTTGAATGTTATTATGTTTGATAAAGTTTATTTACTTTTGTCATTAAATAGTGAACCATGTTTAAATGAGTTAATCAGAGAAAATTTCTTAAGGTACAGAGAATCAAAGATTGTTGATTCACCCCCTCTCGGTCATCCAATGGATTATGTTTCCATACCTACGATGTTTGTGTCGTTACAGGTATGGAAACCTCGTCGGTTGTCTTCTAGTGTTCTTTAGATTTTCAATGAGAACGATGATGATTATGTTATCATACCTATGATGTTTGTGTCATCATAGGTATGGAAATCTCATTAGTTGTCCTCTAATGTTTGTCAAAATTATGATGAACCCCAACAATTTTAAAAAAATATAGATTTTTTTTTGTTAAAATGTGTCTTGAGTCAATGATAGATGGTTTCATGTGAACCACTACTAATGAGTCATTTTTCTCAAGCCATTTTTTTCTTGGTATTTTCCAAACATTCAACAAGAAGAAACTAAACTCATTAAAGGATGTAGCCAATGTTGTACTATTGTAAAAGAAAAACTATGATCATAAACTATGAGCCATATACACCTCTCGCAATTCCTACTACACCATCCAAGATCACTTGTATGGATTTTTTTAGAAATTAACAGTCTTGGTAAAATCTATGTTTTGATTCCATGTAAAAAAATGATAATAGATCATGAAGTAGTTGTTGTTCTTTCCTAATGTTTAAGTGAATTTCAAGTTGCCTAGGTTCATTGTTTCACATAAGGATCCAAATTTTTGGTGAAATATTACAATATCTTATGGGATAGGATGAAGACCAAAATCCAAAGAATAACATTTTTCCATCCTCAAAATGATGGATAAGAAAAAGTTACAAATACTAATAGGACATTGGTACAAATGATAAATAGAAAATGTCCTACAATTGGACAAGAGCCTTGGCATACATCCAACACTCATACAAAAGGGTTTGCACATATATCTACCATTAAACCACTATTTGAAGCATGTAATTTGTATTACTTAATTATTCAACCCCTTGATGTTGCAATTAAACAAAAAAGAGGACAAGAAGAACAAGATTTAAAAGTCCATTATTTCATACAGAGAACCAAAATTCTAGGCAGATTTTAGAATACCTTATGGGATGAGATGGATACCAAACTCCAAAGAAGCACAGGTTTCCATCCTCAAAATGATGGATAAGAAAATTTTGCAAATAGGACTTTGGTATAAATGATAAGAGTTTATAACAACAAGTGTCCAAGAATTGGAGAAGAGTCTTTGGCATATATCAACCACTCATACAAAAGGGTTGTACATACATCTACTGATAAGTCACCATTTGAAGCATGTTTGTACTACTTGATTATTCAACCCCTTGATGTTGAAATGAAACAACAAAATATTCAAAAGTGAGAAAAGAAGTAGAGTTCATTGAAAGGATATTGCATATTCACCACAAAGTGAAGTATCGATCTGAGGAATCCCAAGCCAAATACAGACTGGATGGGTTCAACACCAAAGAAAGTATAGGATCAAAGTTGGGGACAATGTGTGGTTGTATTTGAGTAAGGAGAGGCTTTAAGGGAAAGCTAGAAAGATCAAAATTACATGGCATGGGTCATTCACCATCTTGAAGCAAGCTAGAAAAAACACTTCCAAGCTTGATTTGCCTCCATTCATGCAAATGCACCCAATAGTAAACTGCGAGAACTTACACCAATTTTCATTATCCATGATAGACGAGGAGGAAGAATAATTGCTACCCTCTATTGGAAAAAATTTCATATAATTAAAAGGGTCATTGGAGTAGGATTTGATATTTAAGAGAAAAGTTAGAAACTAGGATGTAGCCACAAGAACCTTGAAATGGTGACCTCAAATATTTTGGTATTTTTAAGGATCGTCTATTGAATATTTAGGTCAAGTGCCCTATTTAGGTTTTCCTCCTATATATATGTTCCAAGTTGGCCTTCTTTTAATATGTGAGTCGACGTGTATGGATGGACATCCAAACCTATTTTTTAATCAATCAAGCATCAAGTTTTGACAAAGTGTTACAATTTGCAAGCAATATCTCATGTTTTTTCTCCTTTATCACATTGTTATTGTCTTGTGAAAACTTAAAACTTAATCTCTCCATTCATTAGGGTGCATACATACTAATTCATACATGGTATCAACACAAGAAAGACTTCCTTTCAAGAAACCTCATTCTCAACAAAGTTTTCCAAGGGAACCCTAACTTTCAAGAATCACACAATTTCATAAACCATTTTGAATTTTCTAGTGCTTTTTTCAAAATAGTTGGGAATCCACATAAGGGAACCAAAATCTATATTTTAGTTTTATGTTACTGTTTTTATCAAGTTATTGGGCTATTTCTATTTTTCATAATCTAGATACTGTAATTTTTGAAATTTATCTAATTGCTTTACATTTTTTTGTAATTGATGATGGATCATGGAGTGTTATCCAAAAGATTTAAAAGGCTTGAACAACCCGATGAGAGGGGCCAGTGTCAATATAGTAGAATTAATTTGATATCAAATATGGTTTTATTCTTGTATTTCTCATATTTGTATTTCACTATTATTCCAGTTTCAATGTTTATGTGTTTCTAAATTGAAGGAACAATTACATAGCATGTTAGTGAATTGAATATGCATTGTCTTAGATATTGTGGCATTCATTTTTATGGAATTTTAATAGAGATGTAATTATTTTTGTGTTAAGTGATTAAACCCTCAACTAGGGTATGTGGCAGTAATCCAAAATTTAATTTTATTCACAATAATGTTATTTAAATACCCCATAATCGGTATGGAGATGGGGAAATATTTGTACTTTGAATTTCTGCTAGTTGCAGAAGGCTGTGAAGGAAGTTGGCATGTGAACTATTGGATTAAATAGTGACTATAATTGTCACAGAGGTGACATATTAGAGACAGTGAGGTTTTAATGAGACTTTTCCCAAAAGGAAGGCTTTGGAAAGTTCATAAGAGTTAATAGGGGTGTACTAAGAATCCAAGTCAAAGTATAAGAATTTGATAGAGGGTGTGGGCCCTAAGTCCAGGGAAGTTTGTTTAAAGTTACAGGAATTGAAGGACTGTCAAGGTGGAAGACAATGAAGAGTTTAAACAATATTCATAGTGAGGGAGCATTGAAGTTGATGGGATGTTGGTTGGAAAGATAGATGTGGACAAGGTATCATTGGATAGAGGATGGACTCTCTAGGATAGGGACTGATAAAATAGAGAACTAGTTTATGGGTGAAGTGAAGTGCATAAGATTAGGACAATGAGACATAAAAGAAAGGGTGATCAACAATTGAGTTGTTTTGAAATTAGTCATGAAGAATGGGTAAAAGCTTAAGGGATTGAGGAGTCTAGTTAGTCATTATGAAATGATAGATGGTTGAGTGTGTTGTTAAAAGAATGTGAACATGCAAGCCAAGGTACTAAGTGAGAGTTGTTACTATAATTGATGGTGATGATGATCATTGATGAATACCAACTAAGATTAGAGGTATACAAGATAGTAGAAATACTAGATCAGGTATTATCTTGTCATTGATGTCAAGCAATTGAATTATGATTTATATTGAGTTTCCATATCATTCAGAGTATGATATAAGTTGAGAAAGTTAAAGAGGAAGAAGAAGGGAAATGTTGAGAAGATGAAGAACTTAATTGGGCAACTTATACAGATTAGACAATGTTAAGGTTATGTTGATATAATTATTTTCTACTAAATATTTAATTATATTAAGTCGGTAAAGAAGATTAGTCAAGTCGTTAAGAAAAATAGTTGTGGTTATCGAGTAGAAAAAGTCATTCGGTAAAAGGAAAGTAAGCTTCAGTAAAGAGAAAGGAAGTCAAGAAACTGAGAAGAATGTTTCAATTATTGAGCAAGATATACCGAAATTCAATTAAAGAAAAGAAGTTGATCACCGAACAAGGAGCAAAAATTAAATACAAGGATTAGAACAACATTTAATGTTGAGCTATGATGAGCTGGAAGATTCTAATGATGAGGAAAAGTTAGTTGAAGAGATCTACAATCATGAGAACTCAAAGTCATGATCTGTAGTAAGAACTAAGTGGAAAAATAAGAAGGTACAAGTTCCAAGAAAGTTCAAGCTCTAAGGTGGTGATAAAATGTTTTACCAAGCTTTAAATTCATTGAATTAGTGTATGAGGATGATCAAACGGTTGAATTTAATCAAAATAAAACGTTATAAATGAGATTAAGTGGAAAAATAAAGTCTATATAAAGGATGAAATTGTATGGACAAATGGCTAGCTAGTTGAAGGGTTGTTGAGTCACCGACTAATGCAGTGAAGAAGGAAAAGGTTGAATTCTGAGTTAGAAAGTTGAGTTTGATGAAGTGTTGAAGCCAGTGGAAAGTGGGAAAGTGAAAGATTGAAGTGAAGATAAAGAGCACACAAAGGATCTAATTGTTGTAGATTTATAGGTCAATTTATTTACTGTTACTTATTAGCATTTGTAACAAAAAAATATTTTAACCGAGTGGACTTAACAATCTTATTATAAATCCTTGAAAAATGTAACATTCTAGAAAGAGTGTTTGAAGACCTTTAACCAGACCACTCCTAACAGGGTGAAGATTCTAATAGATCTGAGGAAAATCCCTTAACTAGGTCACATTTAACAGTGTATATTATAATCTTTAACCAAATTGGATTTTAACCGAGCATACTTTAGAAGAGTGTTTCTTTAGTGGGTGACAATTCCCACGATGATTTTTCCCAAATTGGGTTTCCATGTTAAATACTCATCTTATATGTGTTGAATGATTATTGTGATTGTTATTGTTGATTGATAAAGTTTATTTATTGTTGTCAGTTAATGTTGAAGTGTGTCTAACCAATTTGACACCAAGTTTAATTAGAGAAAGTTTTTAAGGTACAAATAATCAAGGATTACTGGTTCACTCCCCCTCTCTGTAATCCAACAATTGGTATCAAGGCTAAGTACTCTAAAGGGACAAGTTTGAAAGACTTGAGTAAAAGATTCAAAGATGTATAGGAAATAAGTACCTAAGTTGAACAAGGAGAGTTTATCCACATGGAAAAGCAGGATGAGGTTATACATATATGGGATTGGAGATTCTCCACTTAATCATTTGGATACTAAATACACTTCACCACCTCCTGGACCAGTGAAACTTGATTAGGTGAGAGAAAAGAAAGAACACAATTCGATAATGATTGAAATTGCTTCTTCCTTGACTAGTGTTGAATTTAATGATATTAAGGAATGTATTACAACAAAATAGATGTAGGACAAACTTGCACTAGTTTATGGAGGTGATCTGCATGTACACAAAACAAAGGTTGATACTCTGAGAGGGAATATTTGATGAGATGAGAATAAAAGAAGAGAACATTGCACAATATAGTTTCAGAATAAAAGAAGTGGTAATTGCCATCAAAGGTGTTGGTGGAACACTAACTGGTGAAGAAGTGGTAAGAAAAATTCTCAGAACCCTTTCACCCAAGTATGCCATTCGAGTCTCTACTATTCAGGAACTGAGATCCATATCGAACAATGATGTTACTCTTGATGCCTTGATCAGTACACTGACTACGTTTGAGCTTAGTAATTATGATAACAGTCTACTGACTATTGAACTAACTTGTAAGTCATCTCTAACCATTGGAAGTTCAAGAAAAGAAAGAGATATTCACCAAAACTCAGGTATAAGTTATTATGATAGTATATTAACCGAAGAGAAAGAACAAGAAGAATTGGAAGAACTACTGAAAAAGAGGCTACCAAGAGGAAAAGGAAATTATAAAGGTAAACTAACTCTGAAATGTTTTAATTATAACAAGATTGGACACATTGCATCTAGATGTCTTGATAATGACAAGAGTGATAAAAGTGACAAGAAGGAGAGCCAATACCGAAGGTTTAGAGACTACAAAGACAAAGGAAAGAAATCATCCTACCTAGCCAAGGAAGAAGTAACCAATGATGAATTTGATGACACAGAAGAAAGTGTGGAAGTTGTCTATGTTTCTATGAAGGATGATTTAGAAGAAGGAAGGTATGAAGATAAAAAAGACCTTATTTCTCATGTTAGAAAAAATGACCCATAGATAATTGATAGTGGCTACTAACATCATATGACTAGTGACATTGATAAGTTTGAGAACTTAGAAGAGTACGATGGAGGATTTGTTAGATTTGGCAATGATGTTCTATGTTTTGTAAGAGGAAAATGATCCATTATTCTAAATGAAAAGATAAAATGTAATAATTCTTATTGGGTTCAAGGACTAAAATACAACTTATTGAGTGTTGTACAATTGAACAACTCTGGTCACCAACTGGAATTTCAAAACAAAAAAGTGAAGATCCATGGTGTTGCTAGAAATTTGATTAGAACCGGTTAAAAATCTAAAGGTAATGTAATCTACCTTGATAATGATACAAAGAGTTGCTTGATTGTTAAATTTGAGGATTTATGGTTGTGGTACAAAAGACGTTGTCATGTAAATTTTGATAACATGATTAAGGTGAGCAAAAAGAATAGAGTGAGAGGTCTACCAAAATTAAGCAAGCCTAATAAAGTGGTGTAAGGAACGTCACATTGGTAAGATGACCAAATATAGTTTTACAAGAAATTCTTACTCATCTAATGGTATTTTGGAGTTAGTTCATACTGATCTTTGTGGCCCTGTGATTATTCAAAGCTATTATGGTGATCGGTATTTCATTTTATTTTTGTTGATGACTACTCAAGGATGATATCGGTAATGTTTCTAAAAGAAAAATATGACGCATTCCAAATGTTCAAATGGTATAAGGAAATAGTTGAAAAGGAAATGGGTAAGCAACTAAAATGCTTAAGATCAAACAGAGGAGGTAAATTTATCTTTGATAAATTTATTTTCGTCTGCAATGAGAATGGATTTAAAAGGCAAGTATCTTCACTAAGGACTCCACAACAAAATAAAATAACTAAAAGAAGGAACATATCAATAGTTGATTGTGCCAGAACATTGTTTCTTAAAAAAGAGGTTGCACAAACATTCTAGAGAGAATCCATTAGTACTGATGTCTACATTCTCAACCAAGTACAATTGAAGAAAGGTACAAATAAAACTCCCTATGAACTTTGGTATGGGCATACACTGAATGTTAGATGCTTAATTTTTTTTGGAAGTAGGTGCTATATTCTAAAAGATTCTAGAAATGGAAAATTTGATTCTATAGGAGATGAAGGAATATTCCTAAGATACTCCACAAAGAGAAAAGCTTATAAATGTCTGAATAAGGCTACTAACAAAATTGTGGAAAGTGCAAATGTGAGGATTGATGAATTTGTAGAAACAAATGAAGAAGATAGAAAAAAGGAACGAGAAGATTATCAAAGATTTGTATATGTACAGGAAGGGATTTATGGTACTTTACCTAAGCTACAAGAAGAAACTGAGGAACCAATTGAGCTTCAACTGAAATGAAAATACTGATGATCAGTCTAATGAACCAATTTTAGCAAAGTATGCGAGGAGACACAACTCATCGAGAAAAATCATTGGAGACAAGAATGCAATATTCATGACAAGAAGTAAGTTAAGAGATAATACATGTTTGATTTCTTAATTTGAGCCAAGACTAGTCAAGGATGCACTTGAAAAGGAAGATTGGATTAATGCAATGAAATAAGAGATTGATCAGATTGAAAATAAAAATACTTGGTCACTGGTACCGAGACCCAAGGATAAGAATGTGATTGGTACAAAGTGGATTTTCAAGAATAAATTAAATGAAAATGCAGATATGATTAGAAATAAAGCTAGACTAGTATGCAAGGGATATGCACAAGAAGAAGGTATTGACTATGTGAAATATTTAATTCCCCTGTTGCTAGATTAGAAGGTGTGAGAATTTTACTTGCATATGCTTCATGTAAAGATTTAAAAGTTATCAAGTGGATGTCAAGTCTGCATTTTTTAATGGAATTCTTGAAGAGGAAGTGTACATTGAACAACCTGAAGGATTTGTTGAGAATTCTAACAAGGATATGGTATGTAAACTACACAAGGCACTATATGGTTTGAAACAAGCACCCCAAGCATGGTATGCGAGATTACATTCATATTTAATAAAGATTAGATTTCAAAGAACAAGTGACAATAATAATTTGTATCTCAAATGTGACAGTAACTTGCACTAGACAATTCAATTTCACAACAAAACAATAACCAATCAAACATGTCCTTGAGACCATTTTATGACCTAGGATTCAATCAATTTCTTTTCAACTTACCTTGGACACCTAAAACAAATACAATCAAAACACAATGTCTTGGACAATCAAAATGCAGTATGCCTCAATCATAACACATAAACATTGAATCAAAATACACCTTTAAAAAATCAGAATGTGATAGTATTAAATCACACCCAAACAAACCAAATGATCCCACCCAATCAAAACCAAAAAAAATTATACCTTAACCAAATAATCAAATACCTCCACCAAAAAATCATATTAATAATTTCCCTAAACAACATAACCAAAAATCCAAACAACCACCAACCCTTGAAACGAAATACATATTAGTTAACCTATGATTCACAACCCACAAAATCAAAACTCAAACCAAAAAATTCTACCTCCATCTGAAAACCAAAAGACACTTTCATCTACTAGAACCTATGACATGGATTCCTTGAAGATTTATTGAAACAAAATTCCATAAAATATCTTACCAAACCTACACCCCACACATCAAAGCCAAAATTCAATGACATACCAAGAAAACTTAGTATACAACCAAAACCAAACATACATCCCCCTTCCCAATCAAACCTAACACATACCCAATAACATAAATAACTTTATTCTTCATCAAACTTATTATCTATACCAAATTTTTATTATTTTCTAAGAAGAGTGGAGGAATTTAATTGAGTTTAAGACCAAAATCTATGATTTAGTATTACCGAAAAAAGAATATTTATCAAACTCAAGTACTTCATTTAGCAAAATTTGATAATGCAAAATAATTTGTAATATATAATAGAATATAATTTATAATATATATTTGACATTATATACAATATATAATATATAATTTTATGGATTGTTTGATTAAAACAAAGACCTTATTAAAAGTCTTTTCCTGGAATACTTATGCCATAAGGTTTGAATTTTGACATGAACCATTTAATATTCCTATCTTATCAAAATTACATTGTACACTTAAGAAAAATTAAAATATGGTTGTGTAGAATAAAAATAGAAAGAAGAAACAATAAAGTGGGTACTCACATTAAGTGTCAACACTTAGTGTGTGCTATTTAAGTGGAAATCCTTTGGATAATCCTTCCAATGTCTGTAAAGTTCAAACATTAGCAAGCCATAATCATATAAGAGACCAGACATGTGGGTTATTTGACAATATGTTTCCAAACATTGTTATTTCACAAACAACAATGATATCTAGTGGGATAGAAAATTTGTTGAAATAATTGTCTAATATAAAACCAAAAATCATCCATGCCTTAACATCTAGGGGACATTGGATGAAAGTATGTTAAACTACCATAGCATAAAAGAATGAGGATCTCATTTGATGTAACTACAAAAGAGATGTTATTTCAAAAAAAAAAGATAGCTATTTTACATTGTGTCTTGAATGGATGTGGTCTCTTGGTGTAAATTGTTTTGAAAAAAGCTTTTGAAATATTCAAGCATAATTATAGAATGTATAAAAACATATTTTTTGTAAAAAATCTTTAATTAACATTCAAGAAAACAAAATAAACATGTGACTTGGAAACTTTTATTGGCTTCATTTTTATACCAATACCAAAATGGAAGATTGGGACATAAAGATAAGGGGATTTTGTAGATACAACTTCCCTATTTAACATGTAACCAAAATGTGGATGCATACAAAAGGAACATGAGATGATTGAGATTAAGCATGAAAAGAAGAGGAAGCACCATAAATAAGGCATGCAAACCCTTTGATAAAATACCTCAAGAAAATTGAAAGGCTACAATTTAGTGAAACCATATTAGATAAAACACATAACTTGCTTAAAATAAAGTATCTTAGAGGAATACAATTAGAAAATGGCTAAGGAAAATTACATGATTAGTCTAGGGCACATGGTAGGTGGAGGAATATACACCATCTACTAGACAATGAATGTTAATGGTTTAATATAAAGATTAATCTAAAATTTGCAAATGTTCGTAGTAGCTACTACAATCAAAAGATATTCATATTATTGAATCCTAATGATCTATATGAACTACATAATCCCAATGATCTATATGAGGTACCACCTAACAAAGAAGCTAATTTACATTCTCTTGAAAGGTTATAATATACATAAGTTTAAACTCTTAGACAAAGTAGCAATAAATTAGGAAAATATTTCTACAATGTGATCCTAGTACAAGAAGTAAAAGTTAATTTTTAAATTATGTTGATTTTTGGATACATGGGAATATTGAGTATACATTTCATTATATTATATTTTTTTATTTTTTTCCATTAATCTTGACAATATATGAAAGAAATAGAGCTTCTTTTTTCCTTTCTTACAATCAAATTTTTATTGTATTCAAACATGGGAAATTCATTGGTCATAAGAATGAACTATTGACTTGCAAAAAAATGGACTTGGATTGGCATTATCTACCATATCGATGACCATTAGTTGAGACACATTAATCTTGTTGGTGATGTGGGGGTTTTTCTATAATGGAACATGGCAATAGCATTGTCATACAAATAATTGTCATTCTCATATATACATAATTGCTAGTGGACTATTTCCTTAGAATCATTTTGGTCAATATTGTGAGTTGTTTGACAAAATTATAAATAATTGTAAAATAAATCTGCAATATAAAAGCTATACATGTTTTTATATTATTTGTAACTTTTAATACTAGAGATGGTATATGATAGGTCACCCAATGAAAAATTGTTAAATAATAAAAAGTAAATGTATAAAAAATATCACACAATTTTTATACTACTGACTAATATGAAAAATAAATATTTCACAAAATTATCAAAATGCCAATAATTTTTTAAACTATTGGCTAATCTGAGAAAAAGGAGAGAAATGAACTCTGACAAAATTATTTAAAGACATGATTTCCTCATGTCTCTAATGAATGTAAGATTGTAGTTTGAAGTGTAAGCAAATATGACAAGTGGTTTGGTGAAATGATTATATGCCAATTCTATTATTCTCCAATATAATAATATGACAAGTGATGAAATACAAAAGTTGTAAATTTGTTTTTTTTAAGAAAAAGTGGTTGAACCACTATATATATTTATATATTAAAAAATTGATTCAAAAAAGTTCAATCGGGAAAGAACCAGGAAGAAAACCCGACATCATTGCTATATATACAAAAGGTTATAAGGTGAAACCTTATAAACATTTCAAGTATTGTCATATTCTTTACAATCGTGAAGTCATGGCCAACTTTCACAAGAGCAAATGGTCGAAGACCAATACATTTTCAATTTTGAACTAAAGTGGCTAAATCCAAAATAACAAAAAATAATAGCTCGAGTATATGCCTAAATTTTCCAAAAAGTCCTTGTAGTTCAAAAACACAATCTACTCCTCCATGGCATCATCGACCAGCGGGACAAATTTCGGCTGAGAGTGTGGAGTCCATCCCGAAGGCTCAGCAAGCCAATTTGATATTGGCTCCATCTCTTAATTTTGATTCCATGCGGAATCATGCACATCATCGGCAGGGCCCCCGAAAAAGGGGTCAGCTTCATCCCATCCGAGAGTCGTAGGTTGAGGTTGAGCAGGTGAGCAAGCAGAGACCCACTAGCCTCACCTGTAAATAATGTATTTCCACTTGAGCATGACGCAGCTGGTAACGGGAGACCTGGAGAAGGAGTTGTGCGAGCAGCAAGGCATGAGGAGGGGGGAACAAATGGAGCTTCAAGCAGTTGGAGGAGGGCTTCAATCACCATTTTAGTCTTTATTTCCAAATCAAACCCCAACAGTCGGCCATATGATTGCAGAGCACCATTGACGACTCGGAAGCTCTGTTTCTCCAGTGCATTCTTAATACTGTCATATGTAGCCATGCACGCATGGTTCTTAAGTAGCATGTGTCGAGTAAACACTAGTACAAAAACAACAATATATGACTAAATAAACTACTAAAAATTGTAGATAAATGACTAATTTTGATCACGTGACCATTAGTAGTTTATTGTCAGTTATTTATCTCGTGACCAAATTTATGACTAATCTATTTGTCGTTTATTTAGTCATTTATTTGGTCGTTTATTTGGTCATTGATTTAGTCATTTTTTTAGTCGTTTATTTGGTTGTTTATTTGGTCGTTTATTTGGTCATTGATTTGGTCGTTTATTTAGTCATTTATTTAGTCATTTATTTAATCATTAATTTAGTCATATATTTAGTCATATTAGGGCACGATAGAATCGAACCACCATCTTCCTATATATAAAGTAGGTGCTCTTCCATTGAGCTAGTACCCTTTTAAAAATAATCATACCATGTATACTAGTACTTTCTATTAAACATGACTTCAATTTTTCCATCTATGATCATCACAAGTCATATAATTCTATGCTTGTTAACTTGCAAATGGTGCCAAAGTTGCAAGGCATAGTTGTCCTGATAGTTTACATTCTACCTTTTGAACATCAACTTGTAGAGGGGCAAATATATTCAAAAAATTTGTTGATTAATCAGATTACAAACAGTTTGGGTTACTAAGTTTGATATGTTTGTAGACCTAGGTTGACTAGAGATCTCAAAAAACTAAGACTAGCAATTTTGGATAGCAATTCATTTATTGTTCCAAGTTTTAAATTCTTATGTTGCTGAGTGGAACTAGTTTACTTGTAGCTTCATCCAATATATTAACGTGAATGTGTTGAATCTATACATAGTGTCTTGAATCTCATTGATCAAAACACTCTTATGTAGAAGGGAGAGTCCAATAACCCAAAAGGAATTAGAGATATAGACACAAAACCAAAATTAGTTATCTAAATAGTCTCAATGACATGTTTTAAAAAAAAATAGCATAAGACGGTGTACATTAAAAAAAAATCTACAAAAGAACTAAAACTAATAGTATTCATTTAGTGATCACTTACTCTAAGCCCCCTCCCTCCTTTTATCATCTTTAAGATCCATTCAAAGGCATACTTTTCAAAATCCTTTGATGCTTATCATTCAACTTCAATATTAAATGGATCATTTTCTTTCTGTATCCATCCCCAGTAAATTAAACAGTGGGACTATCAATATTTTGTTCAAAAGATGTATTCTCTTACCATAGTCCATCAACATGAAGATTGTCCATAGCAGTTTCCAAATCATTTAAAAGAAAAAGCATAGCACAAAATAAAATAATTGCATCCTATTGTCTACCTAGAGGAAATGATTTGATTTGTATTGATCTGCCATTGGATTTTGCTACTTCTTGTTTCTATTTGTCTTCTTTCCATTTTCATTACTTCATCATCTCTTCACTTCAAATCCTCCCAAATATGTTTTTTCAGCAGTTCAACAGCTTTAAGTTTAGTTCACAGTTTGGCATCCCTCTATATTTTACCCCCATTTCAAATATAGTAAGAATTAAACAAATCCTTTAATTTCCAAGAAGAGAAGGTTTAAAATGCCTTTCTACCTCCATTGGCATTGTGCTACACTATAGAATTGTAATAATTTTTCTAGAGTTCAAACTCAACAGATAAAAAGTATTTAAGAACTGAAATACAATTATTACATTCCTAAAAAATTGAAACAACAATTTTATAACAAGTGCCACAGTCAAAAGCATGTTTATCTTAATATTCATTTTGAATATGACATGGCTGAAACAAACATAGCTGTTTCATCAAAAGTGTCATTCCTAGAAATGAGAATTTTGAATAGATATCTGCCAAATACTATTCTAAATAATGCAAAATTGTTTATTTTTTAGTTGAGTTGAATATCTACCAACCTTAAGCACTGCAATTACAATATGGCCACCTACTGGACTGTGTAACATTTGTACCACTGGTGCCCCAATATCTATGGTTGACATCTTGCATCCAATTAAAGCATCAAATTCTGCAGAGATAAAAATTATATGTTCAAGAACAATTGCATTGCACTAATCATAACATCTAATGCAAAAAAAAGAAAGAAAAGGGAATTGCAACATGTACTAGTTCTATCCCAGGTATGGAATCATGGATTTGCTATATGAATTCCTAAATCCAGTTCAGGCATGATCCATCTGGAAAATTAAAATGATCAATATACAGATTTAAATAAGTGTGTCCTTGGACTTTTATTGCTGCAATAGAAACATTTTATAGGTAAGGTGGTCATTAATGTTCAAAATTCTCATTTGGCCACTGAGCTCACAAACCTTGGACTTTTAGTGGATCATTGAGTTTGCAGATTTGAACAAGTGTGAGGAATGAAAACAAGTGAAGTGTGGACAATTATTGCCCCCTAGACATGGTCTTATGAAATAAGTGATCTCTCTCTGCTCGAACCAGACTTCCACTACTCCTTCGTCAAGCACATTATGATCAATATCTAAATGGACACGACTTTGACTTCCACTTGTATTATAAACTCAAATGACTGCATCATTTAAGGATGGACCTTCATGAGGGAAGTGTTGCGTTTTCCTAGGCTCAACAGGTCGAAAAGCACTAGTAGCAACAGATCCTCTTCATCCTAGATCTCCTTTGTTGTGCAGAGGACTAGCAGGGGGCATCAAAGGTCCTTTTGCTTTAACAGCCACCAAAATTGGCATCGCCAATCCATTGGGGTTTGACATAGGTTTTTCACGAGTAGTACATATAAATTTGTGTTGATATAAATTCATGAATTTTTTCTCAATCAAGGAACTATCATGAACTTATCGCAAGGCTTTCTTCTACAACACTGAGTGTTTCGAATTTTACCAGTTCCCTCTTATTCCACTATCAACATGAAAAACATGTACCCACTTAGTAATTACTGTTGCATTATATTCCACCCAATGATTGAGGCATCTATGGAACCGGCTCAACATATTCTTACATATTTGTTTTAAAATTCCTAAAACCTTTTAAACAAATCTTCTCTTAAATACACCCCAGTCATTGTATGCCTGAACAATATTTCCTTAGGATGTTCTATCTAATGGTTTGCATGCCTATCGATGTCTCAATTTCAACATCTAACTAAAATCCTTATGCTTTGATTAATACCCGTAACCTGTTCCACACTTTCATTTCACATATAAGTCAACCAAAACCTGCCCTTAAGCTTCCATTTTGCCACTAGCTAGGAGGATTCCGACAAAGATTGTGGAATTTGACTTTCACCAGCCACGCCTATGCTTGAAGATTTTCTCTTAAATTCTTTCTCAATGAATTTATATTTTGTTGTCCTTGCAACCATTACATTTCATGAGACGATATGCCTTCAAGGCAGCCCATTCAAACAATTGAGGTTCGTTGTCTATAATTCAACACTAGCATTCACAACGATGAGCATTCTGCAACATTTTATCAGGGGAATAGTGTGTGCATTCTGTCAAACATGTCACTTACTATCTTTCACCCTGCATTTTCATTTAGACTATTTGAGTTGTTATCTTCAACAAAATCTATTTTTATTGTTCTTTGAGAGACGCCCATAAACCATGTCAGCTCGGGCTATAAGGGTGTACGCAAGGGTTGTGGAGTTCAGCCATACATAGCCTATTGTAATCACGCCACAATTTTTTTAAATATTTTCCAAAATATATATACCGCGCATATCCTACAATCATTGAATCGCATGGTATGATTAGCTTTGGGAGGCATACTGTCAAACATGTGATGGCATTGTCTTTATACCACATTTGGCATGCATGTCCTCAAAAGATTCTCTGACTATAATATCTCATAATAATCCCTCCACCATTTTGTTTCGATGGATTTTCATTTGTTGTTCCAATAGATTCTGTATCTGCTCCTATTTTCTGCATGTATGTCTAGCATGATGATTGCAACTATAACATCCCATAAAGATTCTTGGTGCTGCAATGGGTGACCGTACACTATTATGAAGCTTCCATATTGGCAGAGGCAAGGTCGATGTTGAAAAAGGTTGATAAATTGGGTTTACACCTTCAAATTTGGTGTAGGGGCACCTTGGCAAGGAGGAACACTAGGGTCACTCATGGATCCTAAGAGAGTTTGAAGATTGAAGAAGGACCATTCATGGTCACTCAAGAATGTTAACATGGCCTTTGAGCCATTTGAATGTAATAGAAATGTCAAAATGATAATATGAATGTAATTGCCAAGATGGGCAAATAATAGCCTATAAAGGCTAATTGTGGGATTGAAGGGTAGTTTAGGAGTTTTAATGGTTTATAAGGAGTTTGGTAGGTTTAAATGTTTCATAAGGTCATTTAAAGACCATTAGAAGTGTTAAGAAAGGTTAAGTTAATTGGTTGTCGAAGTTGACAACTTCTTGTGAACTTTGACAACATATTTTAATTATAAAAATACTTGTAAGAGTCAGTTTGTGGGTAGTTAGTGGTAGTTATTAGGAAGATGGTCGGTTTCCCTCAATGAAAACAAGTTAAAAATGATGTAAACACATTCCAAAGGAGGTGGTGGTCAAAGGGGAAGTGTGTACAAAAGTTTTCAATCAAATAATTCTAAAATCTCTGCAAACTGGTGTCTTGCTGCCCGTGGATAACAGTCATTAAACTTTGTTGATTCCAATGCATTAACAGTCCTCAAATCGGTTGGATTGGGTAGTAAATGTTTGATTTTCATTAAGAATCATTCTATGTTGGAGATTGAATTCATTTGTTAAGCTTTTGAAGGTCAATACCCACTGTTGGAGCTAACTGTACAGTGGTATTGGATTGCATAGTTTGGTTTATTTTGTTGTTCCTTTAAAGCATGAATGGACCCTTCCACTTTTTGTGATTCTTTGTGGCTTTTGGAAGGTGTCCAACCTTGTACCATATGTTTTTTATAATGCTTTGAGTGCAGGGAAGATCAAAATGGAAAGAAGTTGGTGGAGGTGAATGGTTTGACTGTTGCAGAAAAATGCACTCTGATACAGGGGCCATATCTTTCAATTACACCGTTGGATCGTGTCCATTCTTTAATATGTTGGTGAGAACCTAATTATGCCAATGCTCACCAGAGGGATTAAATAAATAATGTGTCATTCAAAAGTTACAGATATCTGTACATAGGTCTATTAAAGACGACCGCAAACAGACAAGTTTGTTCTATTTAATAAAATGGTGGTGTGTTAATGGGTCAGAGGTGTTTGGAGGATGTGGGAAAGGACTTGATAGTATTTATAAGTGATTTTGAAGGCAATAGAATTCATAGGTAGGGTTTGGAGTGGATTGATGCAATGAACAAGTGACAGTCCTAGAAGGGCAGTGAGATGGTGTTTGGGAAACAATTAAACAAAGTGCATTGGTTAGACCATAAAAGGATTTGTGAAAAAGTGAAGTTTGTTTGGATGGTGAATGGAAGTGAACTTGTTCAAAAGCAAGTTGGAGATGTTGTTTGAATTACCTAAAGTCAGAGTTCTTTGGTGTAACCTCTGAGATGCACTTGATTCCTTGTGGGTGTACCAAAAAATTGTGAAGCCCATGAGTTGAATCATGTTTCCTTAGAGAGACACCAATAGCCTCTGCATCAAAATTGTATTTGGTAAAATAACTGTAATGATTTTCCCGCAAGCTTATTTGGCGCATATCCTGTCATCAACACATTCCACAAGGTCACTTTTCTTTGAGGGATTTTGTCGAACAGTTCATGTACTATCCTTGCGCTTTCACATTCCTCACGAATTTCTATACTCGAACACATCTCCTTAGGTATTTTGACGAACAAATAGCATAATGGATGTGTTTTTGGTGTTCATAAGGACTGCGGGCGCCTTGTTATGGTGCTGCAACTACAACATCTGACATTGTGATTTGTCTCTTCTACTTCTCTGCCACCTGCATTTCCTACATTTTTTTCAACCTCTATGCTTTCCTCCTTTTCTGTCACAGTAACCTGATTATCATCTGTGGATGCAATGCTTTTTATGCTAGAAAGGTTTTGTGTATCAACATCCATGTTCTTATCTTCATCCAGTCCAGAGTCCTGCACTAGTTTGGAATCCAACAGTTTAATATCTTGTGTCTAGTTGTTTCTTAGGCTGTAGGAAAAACTGGCACCCTGATTATCCAAATATGCAGCTGCTTTTTCATCTATATATGCTTCTTGTTCACCTTTTTTACAAATGGGTAGGCATACTCTGATATTCCTTTATGAACATCTAGAATGCAATTACTTGCCTTTATAGAGTTTGTGCTTGTAGTCACTACATCTGACTCCTCTTTAAAAGGTATCATTTGACCATCTGTAATATTCTCTGTCATATCTTTGTCCAAACTAACCTCAGCATTACACATTTCCACAGGTGGTTGAGCTCCTTCGTCGTCATCATTCTTACTTGTGTTTCCTGCCCTTATTCCTTCTTCTGGCGGCATATCTTGGCCTACCTATTTTGCTTCTTGAACCAGCATCTGTTCTGTACACTGGTCCATACCTTTGTTTAATGACATGCCTTCTGATAAGTAAGAGATATTTATATTTTCCACAGCAATTCAAATTGTGATATTGTTTAATGACAGGCCTTCTTCTTTTCCATAGCATGCCAGCACAGTCGGGGAGAATGGTAATTGATGAAGCAGGGATGTGCTAGTGCTAATAGTTAAAAATGACTATTGCATCTCAGCTTGGATCAAAATTTACAAGGAAAACAACATAACTTTGACGCCCTATAGAATACATATAAGAGTGAAGAGTTTATGTTGTCAGCTCATTTTGTGTTTAAACTTTATAATTTAGCATTGTCAAATTCCAAACTATTTTTTTCCTTTTTCAAATGAGAGTTTAATGTAAAGTGGGGTATGAAGCAGCAAACCAGTCAAACTAAAGTAGCCTGCTTGTAATATTGTAAAATCACTAAAACTTCAAGGTACAAGAATTTGGTTTGAGATAGAATTGTTGATTATCTGTTCATTCAGAAAAATCACAGATCATTGAGATTGGACATAAATTCACTATAATAGTGATCAATAATGACATCTACAAAATAAGAATATGAAGGGGCATAAATGAACATTTTCGTCAATGTTTTATGTTAGCTATCCTTTCGAGAGAGCTAATATGCATAGAATGTTCAATGTTGAATGAAATTTAATATTCTAAATTGTATGCATATTAAAAGCTACAATGTCTATTCCTTTGAATATAATGTGTCAAGCATCAACAAACATGGTAGGTTCAATATTTAGAGCATTGTCAAATATTCAGAGTATATATCCATCCACGTTGATGAATGTGGTAAGTACTCATTGACTCGCAAAGTTGAGAACCATGTGTAAAAATACTTGACTTGCAATTTTTTCTGAGACTTGAAGGTACAACTTTGGCTGAAAATTTATCCTTTACTATTATTATAATTATCAATAGTTACATATCTATAAGAAATTTGAGCATCAATTCTCCTCAAAAACACACACCTAAATGCTCCTCCAAATGTTGTTAGAATGATTCAGGGGAATGACTATGTCAACTTTATTTTTCAGAGATCAATTGAGTGAGGAGTTTTTTTAATTTTGAAATTGCATATTCTCTTTCATTCAAGCATAATATTATGGCCTCCTCTCTTTCTATATCTTTAGAAATAAATAAATAAGGTAGTCTAGTCAGCCTTTGGAAAATGTACTACTCAAACATATGTAGATTGATGCTGGCAATTACATAGTAGTTATGATTATAAATTGAATATATACCTTGTTAGTAGAAACATAGAGAATGGTTACCATAAGGACCCACTGGATAGCAACAAACATCTACAAAAGTATCCTCAACTGAGAAAAACAATTATAATATTGACCACATCAAAACATACAATGACATGGATTTGTTTTAAAAGAACATAAAGTGCCATTTGGATTATCCATTTTAAACATCTAAAAGACCTAGTTTTTCCCTAAATAAGTTTAAGAGGAACATCTTTCCTTTCAATGTCAGGTTTTCCTAGGTGCTGATAAATTGGTTTGTAATCATTATTCTGCATGTGTACTAGCTACATTGTTACGATATACTTTAGTATATATGATTAATATTAGGACCAAACCAAAATTCAAGTTTGAAATGACTGTACTGTGAAATCTTAAATCTCAACTAGAGTGGTCCCTTACAATTCTAAAACATTATATCTCTTACATTCATATAAAAATGTGTAGCCTGAGATATGTTGCAACTTCCAAAATATAGGTGCTCATGAAAAGCAGTATAGTTATCTGTACCACTTATCCTACCCTATGAAGAAATTCAATGTGGTGAAAATCTGAAAACCCATTAATGATTACATGAAAATCTTCCTATAAATGTGGACTTCTAATGCTTAGGTTTATCATTGGTTTTATAGCTAATAGAGTCACCTCCATCTTTACAATGCTATCAGTTCACCAAAATTGCAATGTAAGGCAAGTGAAAATCTCCCCTACCATAAAAAAGTATACCACTTCATTTCCTGTCATTGACTTTCCAACTATCTATACTAATGAAGTGGATATTGCCAGTTTGTAACTAGCACACTGCAAGTTGGGATGTTAAACATACTGTGTTAAAGAAGAAAGTGTAGGTTTGTAGAATAGGATGCTTTTTGTGTTCATTATTGGAAATCACAATAGCTATCTCAATGATAATTACCCAAAGTCAATTTATGTGATTTTCCTATAATGTCGTTAGTTCTCAAAGAATCACAAATTATGTTCAGTCCAAAGATTCAAACAAGACTAGTCACAACACCTGTCTCAATGATATTTACTAAAAGTTGGTGTATTAGATTTTTTCTGGATTGTTGTTAGTCCTTAAAGAATTACAAAATAATGTTCTATCTGTAGATACAAATAGATAAATATTGAAACCATTGCCCAGGTATTCATAACACTCCAAGTTGGCATTTGACAGGATATTATGACCATTTAAAAATAACAAATTCCCAAGATTCAGCTTCTAAAAAATATGTCTAGACATTACCTAATTGGAAAGAGGCTAAGTCATGACATAGAAAATGAATAAATGATCTGCTTCCTCACCGGTTAGACAGACTTGCTAAAAATTACACTTTAAAACCTCCTAAGCATTCCATTTTAATAGCCATCTGTGAAAGACCCCAATACCAAAAACATTACCCTAAATCGTAGCTTGTATTTACAAAAGAAGAAAGCAATGAGCATGACCAAAATAGGTTTGCAATCAAGGCTCCCAAAAACAGTACAAGGAGGATGATACAACAATAACATAATGTATTAAAAATTTAAAACGTTGTTTCTACAAAGATATTGTCATGGAGAGTGGTAAAAACATTGTCATAGGAACAAAGTACAATTCTGTTATTAAAAGAAGAGAAAAAACACTATGATCAAAGGTAGCAAAGACTATTAATTGTTTAAAGAAATGTCACCACATTCAAGCTTGACTATTCACTTTAATGAAAGCTAAGCTCACTGTTTTTGAAGAGTTTAATATTTTTATTTTTTTTGTAGAAATCAGTTCAAGGCACATTCTAAATTATAGTTACATACAAAGATTTCAAGCTCTCCAGGTTTTCACTTGGATTAGATCAAATAGTGCTCAAGGAGTGTTGTGTTTCAACTGATCTCTGTAGATGTGCCAATATGCAACTCATCCAACCTTCAATATAAGGGCAATTCAGGACCAAACAAGTTATGTTGCAGAGTAATCACTGTAGTGTTACTATGTTGCTAAGTTCACATCCATTTTCAAAATATATTTTTACATACTATTAGCAATGCTTCCTTTCTTTATTTCGCCATCTTGTAACTTTTCAGTGGAAATTGTATTGGCTTCGCAGAACACAAGGGTACTTCATAGTTTGAAAACATTGTGATTTCTAATGCATGAGAAGTTCAGATCAAAGGAAGCACCCTGAAATTGACAGTGGATAACTTGTTCAGTATATAAGAATCCAGCTTGCAAGCTGTTTTAGTTGATAATCTAATTATTTTGACGATTAAAATGGTCTTTGCATGATACTTCGTGGCAAGCATTCCCCAAGTTGAATTTTACAATAAGTGGAAAAAGACCATAAGAAAAATAATTTGTTTAGAATACTATACCAATCAAATAAGTGGACCAGGTTCCCAAAACATCCATTAGCATTTATGCCAAACACCACCCCATGCTCATATGTGACCCTTTTCTAGGAAATATATCAGAACTTTTGAATCACATCCTGATCAATACTACCATACTTTGCCGATCAACCTCAACAATCACCAATGCTATCTAATTTAGAGGGGAGGTTATGCTATTCACATCAACTTCTAGACTTTATGGAAGTCAATATAGTGGAAGCTATGTCAATTACTCAGCCAAATGGAAATACAAGGGCTTTCTCTCACAGATTATCATACAGGATATTCTCCAAAGATGGTTTCAACAATAACTGTTGTAACTGTAATCTGAGATCTGCTGCTACAGATAGAGTCTTCTCACATGGATCTTTCCTTGCGGCAATTACAGCTTCTAAATACCCCTTCCTTTCCTGCTCCATGGCCTCCACCTCTGTTTTCTATGCCTTAGAGGAAGCCATAAATTCTTCATCTTCTATCCCTTCCTTGTGGTGGCCATTAAGTTGAGAATCATGTGTTAATAAGAGAGGATCAACATCTGGATATTCAGATGAATGAACCTCTTCTGTTTTATTGACTGGGGACTTCTCTTTAAGAATTTTAAAAAATGAAACAACATCAGCAATCCGGCCTTGCAATCCATTTAGATCAACCTGGAGCTTCTGTGCCTTCTGCTTGGATGCCTGTGAATCCTCTTCAGCCTTCCTCAAAAGTGACTTAACATTTGCTAGCTCATTCATCTTATGACAGAGTTGAAGATGTGCAGATTTGATCAAGCTATCCTTCTCTTGATTCTGTTGTTGAAGTTCTTCCAGCTTGACTTGCTCAAAAAAAAACTTAAAAGCCTCCTAAGCTACTTATGTCACAATAGGGTTTAACCTCGACTCACAAAGTGTTTCACTAGAGCTGATTTTTTTTGTAATTTTCTATATTTCCCCTAAACATTGGAGACTCCAACCTCACATTTAACCTTTCCAATTACGTAAAATTGTATATTTGGGTTGTAAGTGACCTTTTGCAAGATTCTATTTTGCGAGAGAATGAAAGAGAAATTCTAAGCTCACCATTGAGTCTGCGGTATTATAAAAAAATTAGTTTAATTTCTCCTACAAAGATATGCTATGCTTGAGTAGTTTAGTATCCAACAAAGATGAATGATTGATAGCTCAAGGATTGATCTGTTGAGAAGTGAAATGTCCTGTAACTTTGAAATCTGGTGATTATTTCCGTACTAGTAATAAATCTAGCAATGTGTTCCAAAAACTCTTCAAAAATAAAATCAAAGAAGGCAACGAACTTTAACACTAAAGGAATAACGAGACATTTGGCTAAAAGCCTCTAGCTAAGATATCTACAATACAATTTGATAATTCATAATACCATCAATAAATTGATTAAGCAGGCTATCTTGATCATTTAACCTTGTTGAATCTAGCAATTTCTTGAGGACTTACTTGAAAAATAGAAATAAATTTTGATAGACATTCTACAAAATTCTCATATTCAATGTGCATTAAGTAGTATAACTTTGATCAAATTTGATGTGATCCCTAGCATTTCAGCCTGCTAAAACATCTTACAAATCAAGACTAAACATTGATAGAGAATGTAAGATTCTTAGAAACATCAATTAAGCCACTTTATACATGCCTCCCATAAGTCATGCTCAACATAGAAGAGTTTCCAATTCCTTCTCTGAAAATACTTACAAAGTGGAGATGGGAAACACCTGTCAATAATAGAAACAAGCATTTAATCACCAAAAGTAATCAAATATTGAGATAGGCTCCAAAAAAATGCACATGATAATTTTGGGAAAATGAAATTTTATAAAAAATCAAATCTAGAACTGGTTCTATAAAAATTATTAAAGAGAGTAAACCAAATTGATCAAATCTAACATATTACAAAGCTACAAACATAACATCATTATTCCCATTTGAGTGTGGGGAGAATGCAATGGATCAGCTACAAGGATGCACAAGTGTTAGCGTTGATAACCAATGAAGTTCCACATATTTTATGTCTTCTGTATCAATTCATTTTCAAAAGGGCTAGGCACATTCCACTTTATGCCTTCACAAAAGCGAGCTTTTATGTGTATGTACTATGTATGATAGTATATCAAAAAAAATGCATTGTAAGAACTCACCATAAGAACTGCAAGGTTGCCCTTATTTTCCTCTGCTGCCCTCCTCAGTTTCTCTATATTAACATCTCCTTTAGCATCAATTCCAACAACAACAACAATTTTCATGCCACACATTAGAGCACTCGTAGGATTTTTTCCATGAGCTGAGATGGGAATGACACAAACATTCTGATGCACATCTCCCCTTGTCAGTAACAGTTTCCACACAATTGAACACCAAATAAGCTCAAAACTAATTAATGCTACTCTTAGCATTTGGTTTCATGCGGTTCACAATGTTTGAGCACATACTCGATGATAAGCACAGATGACCATCAATCTAGCATACTTCCTTGCAGCAGCAGCACTGGTTTGTAGAGAGAAAGAATCAACCCTAGATTTGGCAGGGCACATGACCCATGAGTCTGCCTCCGTGAGGTGGATGGACGCCTTATACCTTTACAATAAATTCACTAAAACAAAAAAAAACCCTAAATTTGTTCAACATTTTGAAAGATTAAGCTACACAACAACAATTATGAGGAAATTTGGGAAATTTAACATTACCCATAGTTCTGTAAGGCGCGGAAAAGAGGATTCAAAGGATTCCAGGATGCTCACACGTGATTATGATGAAGGAAACTTTTAAATTGGTGGAGGAATTGGTAGCTTTCGAGCTGTTAGAGAGCCCTACGGAGATAAAAGCTAATGATCATATTCCCAGTTTCAATCGACCAACCGGCTGGATAAAATCATTTTCCCGCTTCAACTTCACGTTTGCAATGATAAAAATGAAAATAGAAATTAATAAAATAAATAAAAAAGAAAAGAAAACATAAAATTAAGACAATAATAGAATTTGGTGTCAAAAAATTCTTTAAAATTTTTATTTTGTAGTAGTGACACTATTCAACTTTGTGAATATTAAACAATTTGTCTTTTATTTAAATTTGTGTAAATTGAATATTTGAAAGTTTTCTTACTTGAATTATCATTATCAAAGTATTTAAAGTAAATGGTTTAAATATATTAAAATACAATCGATGTTTTCACACTAATAAATGTTTAAAATTTTGTGCAAAGTGAATAGTTCATATAAAAGTCTTTCGTATTTACATAATTATCAATGCGAGAGCATATAAGAATTTTCTACAATCTCCTTTACTTTAATAAAATATTTTAAATACATCAATTTCAAATAAAGTTTTTTTGGCATTAATTACTCGAGAGACTTCCTTATCCAAAGAAATGCATTTCCAAACAATCTCATATTCAAATGTATATTATTTCTAATATTTTATAAATAAAAGATTTTCTCTTCATGAGATATTAAAATCATTTATATAGAGAATAAAATTATTTGTACTAGGAACATAAATAATAAGAATATTACGTATCTTTCTCCAGATTTTATTAACAATAATAGTATTACTTATATTTCTCTGGATTTTATTAACAATAATAGTATATTCGTGATCATGTTTTTCTTAAGGACTTTCTATAGTGGTTCTTTGTCAAAACACACATCTAGATAAAAAAACATTTATATAATTCAATATTCCTAAGAGGGCAAGTTGGGTATGTGCACCAAGATGGTATGTAGAAGGGAGGGGGTCTTAAGTTGAAACTCTTTTTTCTAAAATAACTAAGCTTGAACATGGAGATGTAATTTGAGTCTTGTGCACTCAAAATTTGAAGATACAAAAGAACAAGAATCATAATAATCTGAATCGAGTTTTTAAACTACTAAAGTTGTTTAAAAATAGGTAAGGTTAAGAGGATCAAATTCTTCGCACATACACAAGTGTTCCTACTTTTTTATCAAAAAATAACATAGTGTCTAGTGTGTGCCCCACAATTTTTTAATTGCATGTAGTATTTTAAAAACCACAATGGTAGGAATATAGTTAAGAGTGAGACTAGAAGTTGTATATTTTTTATAATTTTTGAGTGTTTTTTTTATAACTTTTCAAAGTGGACGCATCTTTAAAATCACATCACTATGTGTGTGTGTGTGTGTGTGTGTGTGTGTGTGTGTTGCATAAATTGCAAACAAATAATAAAAAAATACATTTTTTTTTAATGTGTAAAGAATGAAGTGTAAAATTATATTGTATAATTTATTTCAATTTTGGTCAAGTAGGTCAAATTTTATTAAAAGAAATGAAACACATAGGTCTTTGGTAACTATAGAAACAAGAATGGGGAAAAATCACATCAAAATGAGGCAAATGAACCTTCCAAGCCTAAGGGCTTTAATCCAAGCCTAAGTACAAGCTAAAATGTGTGTGTTAAAAACATGTAAGAGTTATTTTAATAAAGATACCTATGAATTTTTATGCAAAAAATACATAAATTTTTATGCAAAACGACATGTACATGTATGCTTATTGAGCATAAAATGTATGTTATGATATTTCTATCATGGTCCAACTATGTAGTTTTTGAGTCAAACTCATTGACCCATATTTCATGAGTAGTGGTTCACAAGGAGTCATATCTCATGGGAATGAATGGTGCACTTAGAACTCATTGCATCTAGGTGATGCTCATAGGGGTGAAGCATTGTGTCTTCTAAGAGGTCACCCATCCAATACTACTTCAACTCAAACAAACTTAGTCATGGGGTTTCCTCCAAATTTAAGACTATGATGTCCATCTGGCACAACACTCCCCAAGATGAGGAACATCAAATGGAAATAAGGAATTTGTGGATGAATAACATCTAAAAGCAATGCATAGACATCCCCATATGCATGTCGCCCAACTTTCCTAGAGTGAATAGATTGAGAGATGGAACACCCAAATACAAAACAATGGGGAATCTTGTCAGACATTCCAAAAGTGCAGGCAAAGACAAGCAAAACAACCATTTGACAAATTGCAAATTTAGCCTCTTACATCATACTTAAGTGGAAGAAAGTTGGCAAAGGGAATTGTCATTTCATGGAAATGATCAGTATTTTGTTAGCTAACTTTGAAATTTACCCTGTTTGTATTCACGCACAATCATGTCCCTTGTTTCAATACAAAACAATTCTTGGTTACTTGGCATTAGTTTTCAACAGTTATAGAGATAGGGAGAGAAATGCATTAAAGAGAATTGAGCTACCACATGCCATCGTGAAGTGATGTACTTCAACATCTTGAGAATTTTGCAGATGAATTTCGTTTGTATTGGGGCTTTCACAGGGTGACTCTTGTGTGCAAAGACATGGGAATTTTGCAAATGAAGCCCATCATCTTAGCAATCCATTGATCGTAGCAATGGTGAGGCCGTCACCTTGACAATCCAAGAGCCCCTGTTACAATTCATTTCTCCGAATCAATCAGAACAGGAAAAAAATTGAACGGAAAACAAAACAAAAAAAATACAATCAAAAAATTGAACAACAAACAAAACAAAAAAAAACAATCTACCCCTATTTTGCACATCATGGCCCATAAATAGATTAGATGGAATCGAGTTTTTTTTTCCTTAACGATAATATTTTTAAAAAATGAAAGGCCATTATATAAAATGCTTTTGAGATTGAGCATTTTTTTTCCTAACGATAATATTAAAAAAAAAAAAAAAACAAGAGCCCTAGGAGAGCTTAAGTCGTGCTTTGTGCAAGAGTTAGAAGGTAGATGAGATAGGTGAAAATTTGCATATATTCAAAGGTTTTTTGTTTAATGTTTTTTATAAATAAATCGTAATTACACATTGACATTATATGAAAAATATAAAATCTATAATAGATTTGGTCAACTAATATTCAAGAAGTGATAGAACCTATTTCAGAACCTACAAAATAAGAGACACTACTAGTCAACTATTGCATGTATACTATTATTAATTATTTCAAACAATAGCCCTCTCCCAAGAACATATAAGATGAGTCATTCACCACATTAATAAAATAATTTAAATAAAAAAACAATTATGAATCAGACCCAAAACTTTTCTTAAAATCATGCCCCATCACCATAAGACCAATTATATTGCCAGAGTTATTATCTACCATTCTATATTTAGTTTAGAACTAGAAGTTATGTCAAAAGTGTTTGTGCCTACTCCGTGTTTCCACATGTTGGAGTCTGTTCTACAAGTGGCACCTCCATTTGTTTAGAACATGGAAACCTCCTTTTGTTTGCATAAGAGCCATTAACAGATGGCTTTCATGGGAAAATTATACACTAAAGGTCTCGGATGTGCTTTTTGTTTGCAATGGTTTAATCATTTGGTCTAATTCAGTGATTAGTAATGAATTTTTATGGATCAATTAAGATTTAGAATCTGTGACCCTTTATTTTCTCTAATGCAAAGGCACAATCAAGGGTATGTGTAGGATCATGGTATGCCAAAAAGTGGTGATGTGAAAAAAACCTATTTTCACTCATCCAAAAGCACACAAATAGATTTGTTGACTTTTTAGTAGGCATGGGTGTCAGTACACCTAGCCAAGCCAAAAGCCAAAGCTAAAGGCTTAATCGAATATCAGATATTATCAGATATCTGATAATATCAGATATTATCAGATATCTGATAATATCAGATATCTGATATTTTCTAGTAGATATATATCTCTGTACCCAGTCGCATTCAACATTTTTTCATTGTAAAAATGTGAACGCTACTAGGGTTATTGGATATCAGCTCCCAAATACCCTATCCGATTTTTCCTAAATTGCCAGGTAACTGAAAGCTTCTAATTTTTATTGTTTTTAAATAGAAATATATAGTTTTTTATATAAAAATTAGGGTAGCAATGAGTTTTTGTATTATTTTTTAAAATTCATTATAATTATCTATTTATTTTTTCATTGTTATCAGACATGGAATCAGAAAACCCTCCTAATGATCCCACAAATAATCTAGAACCACCTCCCAACAATCCCCCACCTTCAGAAGACGTACCTATCACAAACCCTCACCGTTTAGAAAATCTAATAGGAGATAATCTCTGCTAAGATGATCAGCTAAGATGATCAGCTACAATATTATCTATATATGCAATATGTTGATCTTCATACTTAAATTAAGTTATATATGCTTTCCATCTCACTAATTTTTCAAGATCATCTTTCCTTACATGATCTTTTTCCTTGAAGATTAAGGATTTTATACAATCTCCTTTACTTTAATAAAATGTTTTAAATACATCAATTTCAAATTAAAAAAATTTGGCATTAATTACTCGAGAGACTTCCTTATCCAAAGAAATGCATTTCCAAAAATTGTCATATTCAAATGTATATTATTTCCAATATTTTATAAATAAAAGATGTCCTCTTCATGAGATACTAAAATCTCATGTAGGAGCATCCTGGGTTTTTGAGCAATCTTGCATCAACCAAAAACATTTCCTAATTTCTGTACCTATTTTTCTGTTGTTTTCCTTATAATTGTTGCATTTTTTGGTTTCATGTTATATGAAGCTTTCTTGATGTTGAGGACCTATTTGGGAACCTTCTCCTATGGTCACATAAAGATTGGATAGACTGTTTCAAAGTTACAACTATTTTCCTTGTCGTCGGAGCCCTGTTTTCCTGTAGTTTTGGTGTTGATTGTGCATCTTGGCACTGATGATCCTTAATGATTCAACCTGTGCTCCCTTAGGTAATTTAAGAGGACCTAAAGTACTATCTTTTCCCAAAGGTTCATGTCCTAATTCATTATGAGTCAAAAGTTATGACCATTTTTCTCAAGGACCTATTTTCTGCCAATTTTCGGGTGAAACGTGTAGTGTTTCTTCTTGCGCCCTTCCATGTGATCAAATGAGGCCTTGTGCCCTTAAAGGAATCTTATTGGGTCATGTGTGCACCTAAATCCAAATGTGCATCAATTTATGTTCATTCTAGCATTAGTTTTGGTTTAAATCTTCCAAACTGGACCTATAATGTAATTAAATGCCTGACTGGCCGACTTGTGGCTTAGTTGGCTATATAAGGGGTCTTGGTTGATGTTGTAGGGCATCAAGAGGTAGATATAGGAATTATTATCAATATACATCATTGGAAACAAAGATAGGATGTGAATTGATCTTTTGATTTCATAATTCTCATTGTATAAGGCTGAAACCTGAAAGGCCTCACAGCCGGGCATGTTGAAAGAAATAATATAAATTCTCTATTGTTGTTGCCAGTTGCTTGTCTCATATCCATTGTAATTTCATTTCTTTCATGTGATTTTATATTTCTTCCATTGTGTAACTCTGAGTAGGGCTTGTTTGTGGATTCAAGTGGACTCAATTCTGTTTGATTCTACTTGTATCTACCCTGCCCTTGCATCAAGTGGTATCAGAGCAAGTTCTTTCTTATGGATTGGATTGTGGAGAATCTTATTGGATTGGTTGTAGGGTGGCAGATCTGAGATCTGAACTATAACTTGTAGAAGGTTACAATCTTGCTGGAACCTGATTGTCAAGATGGTTCATGGTAGAGGAAATGATAATGCTATCATGGATATGTTGAGGCAGATTGCAACTAGGCTTGAAGCTATAGAGACAGCCCAGAAAAGAGTAGCACATCTTGAAGATGTTAGTGATGAAGAAGAAGAAGAAGAAGAAGCACCTAATCCTGAACCTGAAGTTGAACAAGATGAGGAAAGAATCTTGAGCGTTTTGTCTAAAGCTAACTCTAGACCTACAGTTGAAGTTGCTTGCTATGATGGAAGAGTTGAGACCGATGCACTTTTGGATGGGATCTCTGAGATGGATAAATACTTTGAGTATGAAGGTACTCCTAATAATAAGAACGTCAAGATACTAGTAACAAAGTTGAAAGGTCGTGCATCTCTTTGGTGGGATCATTTGCAAACTGAGAGATAGAAGAGAGGAAAAGAAAAGATCGAGACATGTATGAAGATGCTTGGAAAGATGAAGAAGAAGTTTCTTCCAGCTGACTACCAAGTTAGTTTGATGAGAAAGATGCAAAATCTGAGACAAAAGGACATGAGTGTGAAAGAATATACTGAGGAATTTTACAAATTGGATATCAGATTTGGACATGTGGATGATGAAGTTGAGAAAGTGGCTAGATATTTGAATGGCCTAAGGACATCTATTGAAGATGAGATCAGCTATGTTAAGATTGATAGTGTGGAAGAAGCATACCAATTTTCTTTAGAGGCTAAAGAGAGATTGACAAAAAGACATGAACAAAGACAAAGAGGAAGAGGTGGCAGATTTCAGAGAAGTAGAGGAAGATCTTATGGAAAAAGTAGCAGATCTGACAATGCAGTACAAGATAAAGGATGGAAAGATGAACCTGCTAAAAGAGGTAACTACTCTAGAGGTAGCTATATTGGTTACTCTAGGAATAACAGTAATGGGAAAAGAGAAGAGAAATCTTGGTTTGAAGGTACTTGTTACAAATTGTGGTGAAGAAGGACATAGATCTTTTGAATGTACTAACTCTGGAAAGAAGACTGGAAGTAATGGCAGAAATAATTTGGCTTGTGAAGAAGTTGAGGAAATGTCTAATGAACCTGAACATGGTGAGAACTTGATGCTAAGAAGGATCTTGTGGAATGAAGAAGCTGATGAGGAACCTATTTTGAGGAAAAGTTTGTTCAGAACCAGATGTAAGATCATTGACAAATGTTGCAAGGTAATCATTGATAGTGGAAGTTCTAATAATTTGGCATCTGAAGAGCTGGTTAAAAAACTGAAGTTGCAGAGATTGAAACATCCTAAGCCTTACCATATTTCTTGGATCTAGAAGGAGCATAAACTACTTGTAAGTGAGCAATGCCTTGTTAAATTCAAAATTGGGAATTATCATGATGAAGTCTTGTGTGATATTATGCCTATGGATTGTTGTCATATTCTTTTGGGTAGACCTTGGCAGTATGATAGGAGAGCTTTGCATTTTGGTAGATTGAATCAATATACTATTTGGATGGATGGAAAGAAACAAGTGTTATTGCCTTTAGTAGAGAAGTTCGATGAAGGTCATTGTACTACAGTTAGAGTATGCTTGTTTGATGGTAAAACATTTGAAAGAGAAATGAAAGAACAAAATATTTTCTTTTCATTGAAGCATAAGAGTGGACAGTCAAATAAGGTTGCTAATGCCTTGAGCAGAAGAAGAAGTTTGCTAACAAAGATGAGAGTTGAGGTACTTGGTTTTGATGATTTGAAGTGCTTGTATGAGACTGACATTGATTTTGCAGAACCTTGGAAAGCTTGTAAGGAACACACAGTGAGTGATAAGTGGACTGATTATTTCATTCAAGAAGACATGTTGTTTAAGGGAATTCAGTTGTGCATACCTAGAGGATCTATGCGAGAGAATATAATGAAGGATAAGCATAGTGGTGGACTTGCTGGACATTTTGGGATTGATAATACTATGAATTTGATTTTAGAAAGATACTTTTGGCCACAAATTTATAGAGATGTATAGAGAATGGTTAGTGTTTGTAGAATTTGTCAAGTAGCAAAAGGAACTAGTCAGAATTTGGGATTGTATACACCTTTGCCTGTACCTGATAAACCTTGGGAAGATGTGAGTGTGGACTTTGTTCTTGGATTGCCTAGAACTCAGAGAGGTAATGATTCTATTTTGGTAGTGGTTGACAAATTTTCTAAGATGGCTCATTTCATACCTTGTAAGAAGACATCTGATGCATTACATGTAGCTGAATTATTCTTCAAGGAAGTGGTAAGATTGCATGGTTTGCCTAAATCTATTGTTTCAGACAGAGACACTAAGTTTACTGGTTAATTTTGGAGAACACTTTGGAAGAAGATGAATACTAAATTGAAGTTTAGTTCTACATTTCACCCTCAGATAGATGGACAGACCGAATTTGTGAACAAAAGTTTGGGAAACTTGTTGAGATGTTTATTGGAGATAAGCCTACTAATTGGGATATGATTTTGGCACAAGCAGAGTTTTCATATAACAATTCGGTGAATAGAAGCACTAAGAGGACACCATTTGAGATTGTTACTAGATTTTATCCTAAGGAAACCACAGAGCTAAGAGATTTACCTATTGAGACAAGAAGAAGTGTTGAAGCTTAGGATTTTGCAGTATACATGAGAACTTTACATCATGAAGTTAAAAAGAATTTGGAGGACAATAATCTAAAATATAAACAAAGAGTAGACAAGAGAAGTTGACATAAATATTTTGAAGTTGGAGATGAGGTTATGATTCATTTGAAAAAGAATAGTTTTCTAGTTGGTACCTACAACAAGCTGAAAATGAAGAAGTTTGGACCTTGTAAGATTCTGAAGAAGTTTGATAGTAGAAATGCTTATGAAGTGGAATTACCAGAGGACATGGATATATCACCTATATTCAATATTGCTGATATATTTGAGTACTTTGAATCAAATGATGAGATCGAAGATGATCTAGACTATCCTAAGAAGAATAGAGACAACATTGAGAAGATCTTGAATATAAGAGTGAGCAAAAGTACAAGACAAAAAGACTACATGGAATATCTAGTTCAGTGGAAAGACAAGCCAGTTGAAGATAGTTCTTGGATTACACAAGCTGAGTTGGATCTTTATGATTTAGGTCATAATACGAGTAGTGCTTGATGTGGAAATGATTTCTTTATTTACCCCAGGTGTCTGATGTAGGAGCATCTTGGGTCTTTGAGCAATCTTGCATCAACCAAAAACATTTCCTGATTTCTGTACCTATTTTTCTATTTTTTTCCTTATAATTGTTGCATTTGTTGGTTTCATGTTATCCTAAGATTACTTGATGTTGAGGACCTATTTTGAAACCTTCTCCTATGGTTTCATAAAGATTGGATAGACTGTTTCAAAGTTACAGTTGTTTTCCTTGCCGTCAGAGCCCTGTTTTCCTACAGTTTTGGTGCTGATTGCACATCTTGGCGTCGATGATCCTTAATGACTCAGCCTATGCACCATTAGGTAATTTAAGAGGACCTAAATTACTATATTTTACCAAAGGTGCATGTCCTAATTCATTATGAGTCAAAAGTTATGACCATTTTTCTCGGGGACCTATTTTCTGCCAGTTTTCAGGTGAAATGTGTAGTGTTTCTTCTTGCGTCCTTTCATGTGATCAAATGAGGCCTTGTGCCCTTAAAGGAATTTTATTGGGTCATGTGTGGACCTAAATCCAAAGGAGCATCAATTTTTGTTCATTCTAGCATTGGTTTTGGCTTAAATCTTCCAGACTGGACCTATAATGTAATTAAATGCCTGACTGGCCGACTTGTGGCTTAGCTGGCTATATAAGGGGTCTTGGTTGATGTTGTAGGGAGTCAAGAGGTATATCTAGGAAGTAATATCAAGATACATCATTGGAAACAAGGATATGATGCAAATTGAGCTTCTGATTTCATAATTATCATTGTATAAGGCCGAAACCCGGAAGGTCTCACAGTCGGGCATGTTGAAAGAAATAATATAAATTATCAGTTGTTGCTGCCAATTGCTTGTCTCATATCCATTGTGATTTCATTTCTTTCATTTGATTTTATATTGCTTCCATTATGTAACTCTGAGCAGGGCTTGTTTGTGGATTCAAGTGGACTCAATTCTGTTTGATTCTGCTTGTATCTACCCTACCCTTGCATCAAAATCATTTATATAGAGAATAAAATTATTTGTACTAGGAACATAAATAATAAGAATATTACGTATCTTTCTCCAGATTTTATTAACAATAATAGTATTACTTATATTTCTCTAGATTTTATTAACAAAAATAGTATATTCATGATCATGTTTTTCTTAAGGACTTTCTATAGTGGTTCTTTGTCAAAACTTGCATCTAGATAAAAAAACATTTATATAATTCAATATTCCTATAAGGGCAAGTTGGGTATGTGCACCAAGATGGTATATAGAAGGGGGGGTCTTAAATGGAAACTATTTTTTCTAAAATAACTACGCTTGAACATGGAGATCTAATTTGAGACTTGTGCACTCAAAATTTGAAGATACCAAAGAACGAGAATCATAATAATGTGAATCGAGTTTTTAAACTACTAAAGTTGTTTAAAAATAGGTAAGGTTAAGGGGATCAAATTTTTCAAACATACACAAGTGTTCCTAATTTTTTATCAAAAAATAACATAGTGTCTAGTGTGTGCCCCACAATTTTTTAATTGCATGTAGTATTTTAAAAACCACAATGGTAGGACTATAGTTAAGAGTAAGACTAGAAGTTGTATATTTTTTATAATTTTTTAGTGTTTTTTTAATAAATTTTCAAAGTGGATGCATCTTTAAAATCACATCACTGTGTGTCTGTGTGTCTATGTTGCATAAATTGCACACAAATAATAAAAAAATACATTTTTTTTAATGTGTAAATAATGAAGTATAAAATTATATTATATAATTTATTTCAATTTTGGTCAAGTAGGTCAAATTTTATTAAAAGAAATGAAACACGGGTCTTTGGTAACTAAAGAAACAAGAATGGGGAAAAACCACATCAAAATGAGGCAAATGAACCTTTCAAGCCTAAGGGTTTTAATCCAAGCCTAAGTACAAGCTAAAATGTGTGTGTTAAAAACATGTAAGAGTTATTTTAATAAAGATACGTATGAGTTTTTATGCAAAAAGCACATACATATTTTTATGCAAAATAACATGTACATGTATGCTTATTGAGCATAAAATGTATGTTATGATATTTCTATCATGGTCCAACTTTGTAGTTTTTGAGTCAAACTCATTGAACCATATTTCATGAGTAGTGGTTCACAAGGACTCATATCCCATGGGAATGAATGGTGCACTTAGAACTCATTGCATCTAGGTGATGCTCATACTTTCACACCAACATGGCCTTATACTTTCACACCAACATCCATGCTAATTATGATAGAGTGAGGATTGGAATAGGGGAAAGGATTTAAATGTTTTTCCATCAAACAAACACCCAACGCTTCCTTCTCCAGTAAAGTAAACCATGCGGGTGCTCTCCAAAATACCATGAAACCACTACTCTCTAGAATGTAGCATGGATAATTATGGATTGTTAAGATAAAACCACTATGCAACCCATAGGGGGCTATACTGTTAAAAAATTGTATTTCCTTATATAGCCTCAATTTTCACTCTTTGTTTTCCTTATTTGTGTCAGTCTCGAGTTTCAATACTGGGAAACAGTGTTTCCTAGTATACCAATTTATGTGGATTGATTTCATTTTTATATTTCATGAAATAATTATAAGAGAATTGCAACAAATATGGTAATACACTAAACTAGAAAACCAATGGGACACTATCATTTCATTTTTGCATTTACCTATTTTACTAGAGTAGCATGAGCACTTACCAAAATCCCTCGATAAAGCTACCAACCCTGAGCGTACCTGATACTTTTGAAACAAAATATATGCAGTCAGACTCCATGTAGAAATTGCTTATAACTCTCAACAAAAATTTCTTATACTAACTCATAAGGCTATTAAGGACTTTGATTGAAGATCTCTATTTTTTCATTGCATAGACAAGGCACAAGAACTAATCCACTCATATCATTTCCATGCAAAAACGTCAAAGGATGATCTAATAATATATTCAAGAGTAAGGGTATCAAAAATTCATGACTTTGTGATGAAATGATTACTAAATGCAAGTATAATTGAAACATTTTAGTAAGGCTGCAAGTGAGGGCAAAAGCAAAACTATCTTGAATTTTATCAGATGACACTTTAAACCCGTTCAGTAGAAAAAGTAGTTTGCTAGATAATGTTATTACTGTTAATAGAAAGTAATATTAAATGTCACCTTTGAGGAAGCTTAATACATCTTTATCCAATGCAAGCATTGAAAGAGGGAGAATGTAAAAAGGGACTTACCAAATTAAGCAAAGAAGCATTTCCCTAACTACACCTCCCATAATCACATTTTTTCTAGCAGTCACCACTCAAAGATTAATATTCCTTGCAATGAAGAAGCGCATGGAGAAGGTGAAGTTGGCAAACAAAAAGACACAGATAAATCAGCCATTGTGTTTCTTGGATTATCATGAATCAACCTGCAAAGCGGAAACGTAACCAAAAAATATATGTTTCATCATATCAACAGGCATTTCAGACTCGCCAATCTGTGAAAGATTCTTGTTCTAGACAAATCAATATCCAACATAATGGGGTCAAAATTTAGAGGAATCCAACTAGCAATGCAACAACATAGAGCTTGAATTCCTTTAAATATTTTAGTATAGGTGATATAGTGAGTGTTGAATCTAATTTGGACAAGGCCCGAAATGATCTTTTCCCTTTTTGGCTTGTTTACAGAAATTTCAGGATGAGTTTGAGATGGTGGCAAATCCAAGACGGTCCATAAATGACTTTGACTTGATAATTCAGGAGGCGAGTTTGGGAGAGTATGGGAAGATGGGCTTGATAAGGATGAAAGAACAACAACAAGAAATAGTGGAGGCAAAACAAGAAAATGGTGGAGGCAGGGAAAGATTGCATTGGATCTTTCTATGCTCCTTTATGTGCTCCTTTCACAGATTCCATTCCTCCCTGCATTGCCATTATTTTGTTAAAATCACATTATTTGAGCTTCAATTATAAGATTTGGATTCATGATTGAAATGCTCACCTACCATGTCTTTCTTCAAACACCATTTAATGCTTTCGAAATATAGTTGTCGTAGACTATGATGATTTTGCTTGATCTTTTCCAAGCCCTCCAATGCTACAATTAAAATGCCAAATAATTGTTATTATTGATAAATAAATCTCTTATAAACAGATTGGTTGTAGACATATAACATTCATAGCTTCTGGTTTTGATTTTGTAAGTTTTATCTAGATTTTATTAACAATAATAGTATTACTTATATTTCTCTGGATTTTATTAACAACAATAGTATTCGTTAGACCATTTGACCATGTTTTTCTTAAGGAATTTCTATAGTGGTTCTTTGTCAAAACTCGCATCTAGATAAAAAATATTTATATAATTCAATATTCCTAAAAGGGCAAGTTGGGTATGTGGAGATGTAATTTGAGACTTGTGCACTCAAAATTTGAAGATACCAAAGAACAAGAATCATAATAATGTGAATCGAGTTTTTAAAAATAGGTAAGGTTAAGAGGATCAAATTCTTCGCACATACACGAGTGTTCCTACTTTTTTTTATCAAAAAATAACATAGTGTCTAGTGTGTGCCCCACAATTTTTTAATTGCATGTAGTATTTTAAAAACCACAATGGTAGGAATATAGTAAGATTGAGACTAGAAGTTGTATATTTTTTATAATTTTTGAGTTTTTTTTTTATAACTTTTCAAAGTGGATGCATCTTTAAAATCACGTCACTACATGTGTGTGTGTGTGTGTGTGTGTGTGTGTCGCATAAATTGCACACAAATAATTAAAAAAATGCATTTTTTTTCAATGTGTAAAGAATGAAGTGTAAAATTATATTGTATAATTTATTTCAATTTTGGTCAAGTAGGTCAAATTTTATTAAAAGAAATGAAACACATAGGTCTTTGGTAACTATAGAAACAAGAATGGGGAAAGATCACATCAAAATGAGGCAAATGAACCTTCCAAACCTAAGGGTTTTAATCCAAGCCTAAGTACAAGCTAAAATGTGTGTGTTAAAAACATGTAAGAGAGATTTTAATAAAGATACATATGCATTTTTATGCAAAAAGAACGTACATATTTTTATGCAAAACAACATGTACATGTATGCTTATTGAGCATAAAATATATGTTATGATAATCTATTTATATCATAGTCCAACTATGTAGTTTTTGAGTGAAAATCATTGACCCATATTTCATGATTAGTGGTTCACAAGGACTCATATCTCATGGGAATGAATGGTGCACTTAGAACTCATTGCATCTAGGTGATGCTCATAAGGGAGAAGCATTGTGCCATCTAAGAGGTCACCCATCCAATACTACTTCAACTCAAACAAACTTAGTCATGGGGTTTCCTCCAAAGTTAAGACTGTGATGCCCATCTGGCACAACACTCCCAAAGATGAGGAACGTCAAATGGAAATAAGGAATTCATGGATTAATAACATCTAAAAGCAATATAGAGACATCCCCATTTGCACATCGCCCAACTTTCCTGGAGTGAATAGATTGAGAGATGGAACACCCAAATACAAAACAATGGGGAATCTTGTCAAACATGCCAAAAGTGGAGGCAAAGACAAGCAAAACAACCATTTGACAAATTGAAAATTTAGTCTCTTATGTCATACTTAAGTGGAAGAAAGTTGGCAAAGGGAACTGCCATTTCATGGAAATGATCAGTATTTTGTTACCTAACTTTGAAATTTACTCACTACTAGCCAATAACCAAACAATAGAATTCACCTTGGATGAAGCAATACTTTTTATGATATCTATTTGAATTTCCTTTTATAGTTCATGGTGTTGGTGGGCGTACATTATTTATATTGATAGGTTTGTATATTTATTCTAAATTTTATAGTTCAAGATATTGATAGATTTGTAAATTTATTCTAAATTTTATAGTTCATGATATTGATAGATTTGTATATTATTTTTTTTTTAAAAAAATTGATTTTTTTAATCCATTTCATAGATGTAGTACTTATTTTTATAAGATTTGAACTAGTGAGCTCTTTTTAAAAAGAACAAACAAATTCTATATAAGTAAACCAACTCAATTGTGAATCTGATAAACAGTTTACTAACGAATTAAAAATTTACAATTTATTGTACTGGTAGAAAAAGGCATGTCTGCAAAGTAGTGCAAGAGTGTCTCAAAAATTATCAAGATTTTTGTTCTTCCCTCTAGTTGTTTATGTGTATTTATGTTATGTTATGTTTTATCTACTATTTCTTGTTGAATGTTGATGTTAATCTGCTATTTCTGTGTCTATTTTGTTATATTTTAGGACATTTTTAAAAAGAAAATAGAGACCATTTTTTCTTGCTTATCTAATAAAAGCATTTATCAAGTTACCTATTAAAGTTTATTTAATGGCAGAAACTCTGTCTCAAAAAGCTTTGGGTTGGGCTGCTAGGGACAGTTCTAGTATTTTCTCACATTTCAAATTCTCTCAGAGGCATTGATTGATGACCCTTTTCTCATATTTGTGTTCTTGTAAATTTAGTCATGTGTGTCGATGGAAGTCATGGAAGTATTTTTTATGGAGGGAATGGGTTGTAAATGGACCTTTCATACAAATGGAATGCCTTGTTAAATCTAAAATTGACAGCTATGCTAATCCTAACATAAATACTACAGAAATTTTCAATTTTCAAATGTCCAAATGTAAACATTCAGTAATTTGTATCGCAAAGAATCAACTGTGTGACCAGAAAATTCTGTCCAAATTGGGTACCTTACATGGCCTGATACTTTCACACCAACATCCATGCTAATTATGATAGAATGAGGATTGGAATAGGGGAAAGGATTTAAATGTTTTTCCATCAAACAAACACCCAACGCTTCCTTCTCCAGTAAAGTAAACCATGTGGGTGCTCTCCAAAATACCATGAAACCACTACTCTCTAGAATGTAGCATGGATAATTATGGATTGTCAAGATGAAACCAATACGCAACCCATATGGGGCTATACTATTAAAAATTGCATTTCCTTATATAGCCTCAGTTTTCACTCTTTGTTTTCCTTATTTTTGTCAGTCTCAAGTTTCAATACTATGTTTCCCAGTATACCAATTTATGTGGATTACTTTCATTTTTATATTTCATGAAATACTTATAAGGGAATTGCAACAAATATGGTAATGTGTGTGTGAAAATTGTACCTGATCTGTAGACACAACACTTCAGTAAAACATTAGAGGTTAGCTATAATCAAAATCGTACAAAATTGAAATCTAATCTAACCAAGTGATTTACTGCCTTCTAATAGGTGCGAGATTGATGTTCTTAGATTTTTATTGAGATCAGTGACCTAGATGACACCTAAATGAAGGATTTGAATACAATTGATCTAGATATGAAATATGAATGCAATTAATCTATTTTTTTGGATTTTCTATGCAATAAGAATGAAAAATCTGATATGAAATCTATGCTAGATGAAATTGATATGCTATGAATGCTATTGAAAATTGATATGCAATGCTAATCTAACAATGATATGCAATATGAATGCAAAAATAAGATTGATCTCACAAAGATGTCGATTCGCAAGAGCTTTGATTCTTCAATTCCAATTCTCCAGCGTGATTGTGCAAAAATATGAGATGATTGAGAGATGAGCTGAGGCTTGTTTTTATAGAAATCCAGGGCTTTGGAGGTGCATGGGAAAAAGCCATAAATCACTCAAATTAACTCAGCTTGATTTTTGAGTTATCTGATAATAACAGATAATTAAGTCACAAAAACATGCAAAAGCTAAGCTTTAACTCAAAATAGAGTTTAGCTTTAATTGATAATTGATAGTTGTCTGCTTTTATGATTGTGCATGTTTTATTTATGAATTAATTTAATAATGAAGTGATTTATGCTCAACTTAACTGATTTTTGAAAATAAATAATTAATTTATGGGTTAATTAACTATTTATTCAAACTTTTATTAAAAATTATATTATTAAATAATGACAACTCGCTTTAATTAATTAAATAAGAATTTAATCAATTATTCATAGGAATTTTGATTTATTGTCAAAATTAAATAATACAATTAATAATAGATAGAATTAAATTTAATTAAACAATTAAGTGGCAAGATATTAAATCTAATTAATTAAATATGCAAAATATTTAATTAATCAAATTTTAGGATAAATGTGATTTATTGCCAAATAATTATAAAATTAAAGATAATTATGATGATTAGGAATATTACTAGGAATATTCCCCGATGTAGAATTTAAGATAATCAATTATGATTCGATGATGTTTAGATGTGCCTTAGATTAGGACTTTGATGTCGATTTCATTCAAACTGAAGATGTAGGAGATTAATGAACTTAGAGCCCATTTTTGGGGTATTACAGGTAATACACTAAACTAGAAAACCAATGGGACACTATCATTTCATTTTTGAATTTACCTATTTTACTAGAGTAGCATGAGCACTTACCAAAACCCCTTGATCAAGCTACCAATCTTGAGCCTACCCGATACTTCTGAAACAAAATATATGCAGTCAGACTCCACGTAGAAATTGCTTATAACTAATCCACTCAGGTCATTTTCATGAAAAAATGTTAAAGGATGATCTAATAATATATTCAAGATTAAGGGTATTGGAAATTCATGACTTTGTGATGAAATGATTACTAAATGCAAGTATAATTGAAACATTTTAGTCAGGCTGCAAGTGAGGGTGAAAGCAAAACTATCTTGAATTTTATCAGATGACACTTTAAACCCGTTTTGTAGAAAAAGTAGTTTGCTAGATAATGTTACTACTGTTAATAGAAAGTAATATTAAATATCACCTTTGAGGAACCTTAATACATTTTTGTCCAATGCAAGCATTGAAAGAGGGAGAATGTAAAAAGGGACTTACCAAATTAAGCAAGGAAGCATTTCCCAACTACACTTCCCATAATCACATTTTTTCTAGCGGTCACCACTCATAGATTAAGATTCCTTGCAATGAAGAAGCATAGGGAGAGGGTGAAGTTGGCAAACAAAAAGACACAGATAAATCAGCCATCGCGTTTCTTGGATTATCATGAATCAACTTGCAAAGCGGGTGAAAGAACAACAACAAGAAATAGTGGAGGTAGAATAAGAAAATGGTGGAGGCAGGGAAAGATTGTATTGGATCTTTTTGTGCTCCTTTCAGAGATCCGATTCCTCCCTGCATTGCCAATATTATGTTAAAATCACATTATTTGAGCTTCCATTTTAATATTTGGATTCACGATTGAAATGCTCACCTGCCATGTCTTTATTCGGACACCATTTAATGCTACAATAAAAATGCAAAATAATTGTTATAATAGATAAATAAATCTCTTATAAACAAATTGGTTGTAGACATATAACATTCATAGCTTCTGGTTTTGATTTTGTAAATTTTATCAAAACTATGCGTAATAAGATTGGGTGTAGCATCAAATGTACCTGATGCCATGACCTCAGATATCTGCGGACTCTGTTTGTATTCACACATAGTCATACCTTATTTCAATACAAGACAATTCTTGGTTACTTGGCATTAGTTTTCAACAATTATAGAGACAAGGATAGAAATACATTAAAGATAATTGAGCTACTGCATGCCATCATGGAGTGATGTATTTCAACGTCTTGAGAATTTTGCAGATGAATTTAGTCTGTATTGGGGCTTTTCACAGGGTGACTCTTGTGTACAGAGACATGGAAATTTTGCAAATGAAGACCGTCATCTTAGCAATCCATTGATCTTAGCAATGGTGAAGTCATCACCTTGACAATCCAAGAGCCCCTGTTACAATTTCTTTCCTCTGAATCAATCAGAACAAGAAAAAATTGAACAGAAAACAAAACAAAACAAATACAATCTGCCCCTATTTTGTACATCATGGCCCATAAATAGATTAGATGGAATCAAGTTTTTTTCCTTAATGATAATATTTTTAAAAAATGAAAGGCCATTATATAAAATACTTTTGAGATCGAGCTTTTTTTTTCCTAACGGTAATATAAAAAAAAAACAAGAGCCCTAGGAGAGCTCGAGTCCTGCTTTGTGCAAGAGTTAGAAGGTAGATGAGATAGACCTTGACAATTTGCATATATTCAAAGGTTTTTTAAATTTTTTTTTAATAAATAAATCATATTTACACATTGACATTATATGGAAAATATTAAATCAATAATAGATTTAGTCAACCGATATTCAAGAAGTGATAGAACCTATTTCAGAACCTACAAAATAAGAGACACTACTAGTTATCTATTGCATGTATACTATTATTAATTATTTCAAACAATAGCCTTCTCCCAATAACATATAAGATGAGTCATTCACCACATTAATAAAAGAATTTAAATAAAAAAACAATTATGAATCAGACCCAAAACTTTTCTTAAAATCATGCCCCATCACCATAAGACCAATTATATTGCCAGAGCTATTATCTAACATTCTATATTTAGTTTAGAACTAGAAGTTATGTCAAAAGTGTGTCTGTCTACTCTGTGTTTCCACATGTTGGAGTCTGTTCTACAAGTGGCACCTCCATTTGTTTAGAACATGGAAACCTCCTTTTGTTTGCATAAGAGCCATTGACAAATGGCTTTCAAGGGAAAATTATACACTAAAAGTTGCAGACGTGCTTTTGGTTTTCAATGGTTTAATCATTTGGTCTAATTCAGTGATTAGTAATGAATTTTTATGGATCAGTTAAGATTTAGAATCTTTGACCCTTTATTTTCTCTAATGCGAAGGCACAATCAACAAATATGAGAGCATTTTGAAATTTAGTTTTAAAAGCTTTTTTTGGGCGATCCCATCTGAAGGTCTCCACATAAAAGTTGTATTGCCTGTGCACTTTCTTATTTTTTACTTTTTTCTTAAGCTTCTTTTCCTATGATATTATGGCTATTCTCTGGTTGGCCGTCCAAGGTCTCGAACCCTAGTCTCTCAAAAAATAGCTTAGCAAATAGACAAACAACCATGTCATGCCCTGACCACTTCCTCTGATTGGCAGTTATTGGGACACTTCTATTTTGAGTGCATTTCAGTTGGATACGTTGTCTTATTGTTAGGACTTGGTTCTCTTACTAATATTTGGAGCATGGGACTCTAGTAGTAGTTTGAATTTATGTTGTGAGTAATCAGTATGGTTACATATTTTCTTCTCAGAATGTTGTTTTTGAGACTTTTGCTGGAACTTATAACTTAGATACAGTATTACTTTGTTAAGTTATGTTGATGCCTTGAAAAAAATTTAGTTAGTTTTCTTTTGATAATCATGTTAACTCTATGCAAGGAGGATTGTCTTGGTCTGTACTATACTATATTACCAGGGTTTAAGAAGATATTTTGATGTTATCTTAAGGAAAGAAATTTATATTTTGATGCTTACTGATTAGTAAATCATGTTGATTATTATAGATGTCATCATAGCTAGTTATTTCTATTGGGGTTGGATTTTAAAATTTTGATTTTGGATTAAGAAAATATTGTCTGTTCTGTTAGAGAAATTGTGTAAAGTCGAATTGAATTTTCTTCTAATCTTTCTGTTCAAGTGAATGAACAATGGTATAGTCAGATGTTTACTGGTTCACCTGACACTACAATGCTTGCAGGATTAATGGTATTGGAAGGTAATATATTTAATTTCCTAATTAAAAATTTGAGTTCATTGGTTTATTATACATTTATATATTGTTAGAGGGTTTATTATCTCTTAATTCAAACAAACCTAAAAGGGTTTCGGTCACCTTTACAAAGGGAATTTCATAGGAATATATGTAATGTTTTATAGTGATGAAGGGTGCTCCCCTTAATACCACAAACACATAACAGAAATAGAGAAACAACAACAATATGCAAGAACAGAAAATTGGCTTCTTATTATCTCCACAACTGTGGAATTACAAACTTTCAGAATTACAATATGCAAAGCCACATGGGCATTCCCTTACAATATTCTGTAGGACAAAGCCTCGAACTATTACCCAGATCTACTACTCAGAACTATTCTGGACTGCCTAAGACAATAATACAGCCTTCCTTATATAGGCAATTTTTCACTGCCTGGGAAGGTTCCAGAATTTTAGCCAATAAGGCCGACCAAACTTAGAATTATTTTATTTTACATTTCATTACACCATAGTCGGCTCAAGATAACCTTTGAAACCCGAACAGAAATTTTGAAGAAAATTATTTTTCGCCATTTCAGGTGGCCCAACTTCCGAAGACCATAAGTCATCACCAGTTGACCTGATCGGCTATTATAACCCCATTTCAGAAACGCCACGAAGCACTCTACAGGCTTGGCCAGCGCAAGCGCCCGTCACCTAAATTTTCAACCTCATTCGGGGCCTCTAAAGCCTTCAAAACTGAGTTCAAAGTTTCTGTACCCTGCTGCCAATACCGAAAATCTTCAATATCTTCCAATATACACTTGATCTGGCAATGAAACTTTATTGGTAGACTTATATGACCAAAATGAACCTCCAAGAAAGAAATCAGATCATTCTGAGCACATACGAAAATTACCAAAAATAGTAACTTTCCATAGATAGCAGCTCTGCACAAAATAACCCTTATTGAATAAAAAAAGACAGAAATATTTTGTTTTTGGGTGATGCAAGATTGCTCTTACACCCAGGATGCTCCTGCATCATATAGCCATGAGTTGGCGGTGGCATTGCATGCTGACTAGTACACGTGGTTCAGTGCAAGACTGTTAAGTGAGTTCATGCTTAGTAGAATTTATTGCAATTAAGGGGCCTTGTCGGCCATTTCACTTGAAGAAGTTGGGGTTTCTCTGTTGTAACAGAGCTAAAACTCGACCGCATTTCACTCTCTTATGGAGAAGTATGTTGTTGTTTGTCATTATTTCAGCATTATGGAAGGATTTGACAGGGAAAATTTTCCTCTTATTTGGCTGAGTATGATAGTAATGCTCACAGCAAGTTTAGAAGCCTTGTTTGTTCAGTTGGGGTTTGCTCGGCTGCGGGTTGCTTGGTGTATCACTCACTTTGTCGAATACCACTGCTATTTTCAGGTAGGGGCAGTTCCTTACCCTAATCTATCTCTCTGTTCTGCAATGTTATATTAGAGATGAATGCACGCAATTAGTGTAAATGCGGTTTATTGTATTGATGTTTTCAACAACTATAACAGTCATTTTCGTATATATGGAATAGAGGAGTATGTGAAGATTTGAGACTTCACATACCCCTATGCTCCATGTATATGTGGTTTTAATATGAGTTGAGTAATCACAGAATACCGTTTTACTTTACTGCTCAAAAATTGGTTTATGTGTGTAGCTCGGCGCTCAAGTATGAGCACCCACCAAGCTTAGTTATGTGGGTACCCATGCTTGTAGTGTCAAGCAAGGTTGTTGCGTTGAGGAATGTTAATAAACTAGGGCTTGGCCCCAAGCACGAGTACTCACAGAACTAAGCTCTGTGAGAGCTCTTGTTTCAACATTTAGATTATGTAAATTTAAAATTAATTTAGTGGCTCGGTCACAGGCATGAGCCCCCACAAAGCGTAGCTCTATGAGAGCCCATGGCTATGGCACAGAGTTTGTGACATTATAACAAATAGTTAGCATACTATCGCATGGTCTTGGAAATTGCTAATGTTTCAGGTATTTCTTGTACTATCTGTTGTTCGAACATTTGCATTCGAATAAGGCTTGTATTTTTGGTGAATGATGATTCAACATGTTTAATCTGTCCATTAGTTAAGCAATGTGCTTGATCGATTCAATTAACTTAATTAGTAATTATGTTGTTGACTCAGTAACTTTAAATGTAGTTCTAAGGGCAGAAAATTGATATTAGGCAAATTGTATGGTTAACCTTCAAAAGTTTATGAGGGATGTTGTGACTGGAGTTAAAAGGGAATTTGAAGTAATGGTATTGTATGAAACGTCGATAATTTTGTAGATGTTGATCATTTAAAGAATCTGTATCTGTAGGATAATTGGAGCAGTGTATATTCTTAGAGATTCAATAGTTATCGTTTATGATATTCTATGGAACACAATTACGAGGCTTAAGTTATTTTTGAAACTATGTTTTTAGTCTATGATAGTATTGATAATGTAAATTGTTAACTAAAACTGATTGGCATCACTATACAGTATTGTAAATTGCTATTTATGTTAGTGATTAGGAATACACTTTTGTTTGGATTCAAAGTGATAATTAGATATGATCCTATAAAATGGTTAGACTTCGATCAGCTTACACATTATCCTATGTTTAAATTATGAAATTGAAGGTGGAACTATTCATGAATGATTTGTAATTTATTATTCTTTATGTGGTTATTATGTCAAGCGTTGAAATGAAATTAATTCAAATGGAAACATGTGGACTTATGATTCTGTTTGATATAAATGTTATTTAGAATCCATGATGAACTTTTTATGTCATGTGAAGAAAGGAATTAGTATCTTGGTCATTTCTGAGTAAGATTTAGGAGATTTAAGGAGGCAGGGATAAATGAATATAATGTTAAGATATAGTATATTCTGTTAATTTGTGCAAACAGATTAATAGGATATATGTTATCTAGTATTATATGATTTATTCTTGGCTTTCTTTGATTATCTATATTTTCCTCCATTTTGGCAAAATAAGATTTGTTTCAAATAGATGAAAGAATGTAGTATCATGTAGTATACTAATTTTATATCTATTGCATGAACATTCTTAAGGTATATCTGTTTGAAGTGTATTTTAAGAATACTTGTGATGAACATATATCGGGGTGGCTGAATTTGGTTAATCCTATTCAGTTAATTAATTCAGTGAAAACTATAAAATGAATTGGGTGGGATCATACATTTAAAAATATAATTTAGCCTTACCTATAACTTAAATCATCATGGTTAAGTACGGAGAGCAAGGCATTTCTCTATTACGTTAATTGACAAGTACAATGGAGAATTCCACTATGTTATTGTCTATGAGCATGCCAAATTTGGATGTAGTACCATAGCACCATGGTGATGACACCTCAGTATATATATGATTCATTTACATGTTATTCTTAGTGCAAGTTTAATATTCCGCATTGATAGTTATTGGTTTGTTGGATTAATGTGGAAACTTTATGTAATTGAAAACAACACTATGTTGTATTTGTTCTATTTCTGCTTTATGATTGTATATATAAATATATGTATATGTCAATCTAACAGGTATACAGGTGGATCACACTTTTGAACTCAGCGTTTGTTGAGCACCCTTTGTTTTTGTGTTGTTTTTGTGTTCCTGATTATAGGTGCTTCTTGATAGATTAAAGGATGATTAGTGACTCTAGCTGGAGTTTTTAACTTAGTTGCAGATACAGTTTCCAGTTAGGTTCTAGTAGTTGATCATCGATTCTTAAAGTCATGTTGTACTTCATTGTTGAGAAGAACTCATCTTGTAATAAAATCCAAATAGGTGTTTATGTGGATAATGTACTTCTGGTTATTGTTATTGAAAGTAATATAGACTCTTAAATGATGTACTTTTGAGATTATTAAATAAAAAAAATTATGTTGTGTTTATTTTTATATGTTTATTGTACTTGTTTTCTGTTTATGTTTAGTAGGTGTTACAAACCACAACAAAAATAGAAAGGTGATGGCGGCCAATACAATGGCTAAGACCATTTTCCATCTATATATGTGTTCATAAACTAAAATAAAACTAGTACTTGCACCTTTGAGGGTGCAATGGTTACACCACTAGTAAAACATATATAAAATGATGATATTGTGGTGCTAATATGAAAAGATTGTCAATGATCGTTGTAGATTTGGCCATTTCATATCCACTACACTTAATGTGAAGAAGTGTGAATAGTAAAGAGATAAACGAGAAACAATCCTATGATATACTTCGACAGTAGTGAAAATTATGCTAAGTTAAATTAGATATTATAAACTAATCCCAAAGTATTTTTCATGTCATTATTTGTCACATACAAATATAAATTAAATTTCCATGAATGCAAACAACAGTAAAATTATAATCCAACTTCCACTTTCACAAAAGGGTTTCAAAATGACAAAAGGGTAGGATTAAAAGATACAAATGATATAAGTTTAGGCTTCCATGAAATAAAAGTATCATCCAATGATGAGTTGACCAATGTATGTTCTTTATATCATAAACTATAATAAAATTATAACCACATGTAAACTATAATACACCATCGCTTGTCGCTACCTTCCAAAAAGTGTGAAACTAATGTGATAAATATAATTCTCATTCTCAAATCCACAACTTATGTTTTGCATCCAATATCCAATAGGAAAAATGCCCAACATGCACTTCCTAGTGGTCTCTATGGCTGGAATTAGATGCACAAACTAATAGATTTCCCTCCCATTTAGTGATGCAATATGTATAGCATAATTTTAAAGGAATGAAAATAGAAAAGCCCCATTAGTCTTGATTCAAATCATAAAATATAATCATGTGTAAAAGACCAAAGTCCTCTCTAAACAAGCCCTTTACATCTCTAATTTCTTTCAATTGTTGGGCATCTATGCTTTCAACTTTGGAAACAAAATAAATCATGCCACTGAAAAAGAGATGATTTTGTACTGTGAATCTTAGAGCGTAAAAGAACAATTACATTGGAGTGGGTATTTTTCCTTTTGTATATCCTCCAAAATTATTTTTATTCTTTCATTCCTATAGAAAAAGATGATCCTTGTGTACTAGTGTGGCAAAAAAAGTAGGAGTAGATTGATTAATTCCTTTGTATTTTCATTAATAGTCACATTGTAACAACATGTTCACATAGGAAATGAAATTTTAAGTGTCCCATCTTAGAATTTTTTTTGTATACCATGACTGTCTAGTAATTTTGTTGCCAAGGCTAAGACTATTAGAGTTCATGAATGTTTGCAGTTATTTTTTCCACAGCATACATTAGGTAGTACTTTGCAGCTACTATTAAATGGATAATATTAGCATTATTAAAAAGATAAGGTAGAAAAATCTAGCTCCCAAAATAATTAATAAATTTAATTTATCAAATCATATATTTCAAAAATTATCTCCTTATGCAACTACCATAAACACAACTATTCTAGACAAGTTTTAATATTAGTACATTTCAGGAAGCTCTAAAATCAATGTTTCATCTTAAAAAACTACATCATTCATCAATCTAGTCCACAATTTGTAAACGTAATTCAATTCTAGTATTGGAAAATATGGGAATTTTATGCCAAAATAAGCCTATCGGCTTAAATATCTATAGCTGATGGATGCAAAACTGCTCAAATTATGGTTGAAAAGATAAATCCATGGTCCACCACATAAATCCTTTGGCATGTTTTTCATTATAGAAGCATTTTTAACGATTCATGTCAATTAATATAGATCATCCACCAAGGTTTTCAAAGTTTATTCATCATTCTGAAGCATAAACAAATATCGAATGTTTGCACACTCATGCATGAGTTGAAATTCAGAGATTTTGTTGGGTTCTATATCTTTCTTTAATTCGAACAAGCATGTACTTAAGATAACTAATAATATGCTCTCTTCCACAATAAAAATTAGAAATTGCATATTGAAATATTTATATAATCTAGGACATCCAAAAGAAAAATGAATGTGCTAAAAAAAACCTTAATATAAAGTTGCAACACTTCATCATACCTCTTCAACCAATTCTCAGCTCCCAATTTTAGGCTTGGGAGTGAAATGCAATAAAAATAAACATAATTTTGATCTCCCTATAGATGAAATTCTACAATCTAGTTTGTGAGAAGGGCTTGCCTCTCTTTATTTCCTCCAAGAACTAGATCTCTACTAAATAAGGAAACAGGGTACTTCAGGTACCTTCTCCTTAGAAGGCTAAACCTCTTGTATATTGTATGTTATTTAACTAATACTGTCTATCTTATAAACTTAATTTAGATGACTAGATAGACTTTCCGCTAGAGAAGGCATCGGATGAGATCCTTGTTTTAACAAAGACAACTCTCATCACTATGCTTATAGGATTTTGACTAGGAGATAATGTTATATGTATGGTTGAAGCAATCATGGATATCCCTAAATGACCTGGACAGTAAAATTTGGATTTAATGAGCACTAGTTTGTTACCTCTGCTCTTGTAGGAGACATCTCCTGAATTGACAAATTTAATGATAGGTCATAGAGTGAATCATTAACCAATACTCAACAAATAATAGATATAGTCTTCCAGGAACAAGTTGATCTCTTTCTGTTCAATTTTTTAGAGCCAAGAATGTCATTTCCCTCATACAAAGATACCTATAGAATGAATTAAAAAATTTAAAAGCCAAAGTTTAGAACCCAAATATAAATTTCCATCACTTATTTCTCAATTCAAAGACCACTTATAAATTTAAAGGGTATCCCCTCATCTCGGTTAGCCAACTTGCACAGTTGTTGATAACAGTGCATCAAGTGGCAGTACCATGTGGCATGAATAATTTCACTTCTGATTGCTTAGGACTAGCTACTTTACTGAATCAAAGACCACATAGGATATTCCAGTGCATTTCTCCTTATGTCTAATATTTTGATACTAATCCACAAACAAAATGTTCAAATGATTAAGCAGTAACATGAGTGTTCAAATGACAAAATATTACAAAAGATGATGTTGATAAAGACATATGTACTTATTGTTGTTGTAACTGCAACAGATAACTACATATAGACTTATTTATGCATGATCATGTGTATAGATGAGTGATCAATTTATATCACAGGTAATGTATTCCTCCCAAAGAGTGCCTATTGCATCTAAGTGTGTAGAAGCTTTCTTCAGATGTAATAAAACATGCAGATTTGATTTTTTTTTTAGAAATTACAATCGCCTATGTGTGGAGTTTTGTGACTATGTGATAATTGCTTATAGTTATTATTAATGGATTTTCCAACGCTTGATAAGCTTGTTGGGATAAGGTGACTCAGCCTTATCATGATTTATTTCTTTATTTATTCTTTTTTGAAAGTTGCTAAATGAAGACAAAATCTTCCACAAGGATGGAGTTAGAGAAGAAAACATATTGTTTCCATGTTTCTTTGATTTATTCTCTTTGCTTTGTTTTTAAAGCAAGAGTTGTGCATAGAGAAAGTTTCTAAAATAATTTGTAGATGCATTGAATGTAGACGCTTTAGAAATTATTTCCTCTTGTATGAAAACTCTATAAGTACAAGGCATTGTTGTAGAGAATTGAGTGAGAAAGAGAATTGTTTGAAGAGCGTTGTTATGCTACCAAAATTATTCTAGATTAAGATATCATAGTTGATTACTCTTGTACAATTGTGGCTCTGGAAATTGTATTGTAACTTTTTTGCTGATAATACAATTTAGTTTGGCTTTGGAGTGGTGGGTTTTTCCCCGTAAGGGTTTCCCACGTATATCTGGTGTTATGTGTTTATGTGTATAATCTATTTTTTGTATGTGTTTATTTAGCTTGCAATAGTCTAAGGTTTTGTGAGATAAATTTCAGCATCATCTCTCCTGTTAGAGTTAGCATTTGGAAGCATTTCCACACTTTGGCTTCCTTTCAATTGGTATTAGAGCCTGGCCAGCTTTGTTATTGTTGTGGGGTAGACAGGTTTTTTGTGCTGATCTAGTTTCAGTGGGAGTTTTGAAGAGGAGTTGTTTTTTTCATAATCTTATTGTAGGTTAGATATGGAAAGCAAATCTAGTAGAATAGAGATGGATAAATCTTCTCAAGATGATGTAGATGCTTTTTTTGCAACCTTGGCAACACATGCATCAGAAGATGTGTGGCTGATAGATTCAGGTGCTTCTTTCCACATGACATCTCATAAAGATTGGTTTTCAAAGTATGAAGAGTTTGATGGTGGAAAGGTGTATTTGGGTGATAACTCTCACCTGAATATTGTTGGACGTGGTAGAGTCAAGATTAGATTCCTTGATGGTAGAGTGAAGGGGATCGATGGTGTACTACATATCCCTAGTTTGGCAAGAAACCTACTCTCAGTCAGCAAGCTTGGTGATGTGGTTGTGTAGGTTGATTTCTCAAGTGTTGGATGCAAGATGACAAGAGGCTCTATGGTGCTTTCTAAGGGTGTTAGGATGAGCACCTTGTATAAGATGGATACATGCACAATTCAGTGCAATAGTTCTTCTATGAAGTCTAAGAAAAGGGCTTTACATTCTTCATCCTCACTAGAAAATCAAGGAAAGAAGAAGACCATTGTTTCTACATCTGATGGTCATGCTTTCTGGGTAACTAAGGGTGCTAATGTTGGAGATTTTCTAGTAGGCCAGTACTGACTGTATGTTTGTCATTGATGATAACATATGGTAAGTAGCATGTGTGGATGACTTATGTAGTAAGCTTCAAGTATATGAAGCATGGACATGTTATCAACATGATATCATGGACATAGAGGTTAACTATTAGTATAGACAATTATATAGTAGCTTGTGTCAGCAGTGTTCCTGATAGAGTAACGGGCAGTGTTTTGTGTATGGTTTTCCATACAAATGTCATGAAGCCTTGCACCTTTGGATATGTGATGGAGACATATTAGTGATGTTAAGTTCATGGACATAGAGTCTGATGATGAACGCAAGTAAATTTATGCAGCTGCTATTCATGAGTAGCAGTTTCCTGTGTTTGTTCAGAGGAGCCGACAGAGATGATATTGGTTCTAGAGTTGCGCCTATCATTTCGGTATGCACCCTTGGATTAGAACTTAGAGAAGAGTTAGTGATGTTTAGTTAAGAGTGCATGAATTAATTCAACTTGAGGAGAAAGATCCAGCTATTTTGGTAGAGCCGACAATGTAAAGAGTGCATCTACAATTATCTTATTGGACAGGTCCCAGAAAGTGTTGCGTGCTTAGTAGAGCCAATTGAATTATTATTGGAGTTTTTTATGGCTTCCCTAATATGATTTCAAGGTGGTTCTAATAGGCCAACTTGATTATATCATTTAGAAGGAAGATATTTATAGACAATCATTTGTGTGGTTCATGGTTGATTAAGAAGAGAAAAGAAGAGTCTGCGAAGTGTTGAACCATCAGAAGAAGGTCTATGTGACCAAGTAAAGTATGTGTGCTATACATTGGAACTGATCCAGACAATAGGTCAAAGTGCAGTTCACCAAGATCCAGATATAGTGTGTATCTATTAAATAGAAGGTTGTAGCCTTCACCCCTTTGAGCAGTGTGCTCTCAAATAGTGCGTCCTCTCCCCTAACAGGGAATATTGTAAAAGACTCCTAATAGGGTTTGGCCCTTGACCAGGTCTACTATACTAAATATATTGTAAAGAAACTCCTAACAGGGTTAAGGATCTTCTAGCATGGATCATAATACACTAGTACAGAATATTAGTGGGTGTCAATTCCCACTGGGGTTTTTACCTATTTGGGTTTCCCCATAACCAAAATATTGGTGTTGTATTCATGTATTCTTTCATTATGTTTATGGTTAATGTTTAAGTATACTTAATTGGATAAAGAATTGAAACTTGTAGATAACTGATTCACCCCCCCCCCCTCTCAGTTATCTCTTGGGACTATTCCTAACAATTGGTATCAGAGCCAAGTGCCTCAAAGAGAAATCCTAATAGCTTGAGGCTGATTAGATGACATTCTTTAGAAAATAAAGTCCTAAGTTTAATGGAGAGAATTATCTTGATTGGAAGAACAAGATGGTGACTCATTTGCAATGCATTAGTTTTGAAGTTTTTGATGTAACTATTAAAGCAGTCAATATCCCTACATTAGATGACCTTGCAAAGGATGATGCTACTGAAGATCAAAAGGAATTATTTCATCATAATGCAATAGCCAAAGAATCCCTTATCAGTGCCCTATCTGATAGTGAGTTTTCTAAAATAAAGAAAGAAGATACAACCCACAAAATATGGAAGTACCTACAAGACATATTTGAAGGAGACAAACAAGAAAATGATGCATGTAGAAAAACATGGAAGAAAAGATACAATGCATTAGATATGCTACCTGAAGAAAACATCAAAGCTTATAATCAAAGGATCAATGAAGCAATTGTGAGAATCAGGAACAATGGTGGAGAAATCCCAGAGGAAGATATTATGGATAAATTGATGACTACTCTCACTCCAGAATATGAAAACAAGATCAACATCCTTGATGAGACCATGCAGCTTACATCAAATTTCAAGAGAGAGACCTTGATCAGCAAAATCTTAGCTTTTGAGATTTCAAGATTGAAGACAGAACCTAAAAGTGAGACAACCTTCAAAGCAACAATTCATGGTAAGAAATCTACAAACACTTCTGGTAATTTTGATGATGTTAATGAAGAGAAAACATTAGATGACTTCATTGCTATGGTTGCCAAAAGAGAAAAGAAATGAAAAGGAAAATATGAAGGTTAATTTCCATTTAAGTGCTTTACATGTAATAAGATTGGTCACTTTGCATCCAAGTGTCGTACAAGAGTTAGAAAATTCAAAAATGATTACAAGCCTAAGTACACTAAGGAATGTTACTATGCTGAAGATGGAGTTTCAGATGATGAATCAGCTAAAGAATAAATGTGATTCATTGCTATCATAGAGAAAATGAGTAATAAGACAAATCATGAAGATGAGAAAGAGGAACAAGAATTGGGATTGATTTCACAAGCTAATATAAGGACAGACTAGATTATAGATAGTGGTTGTTCACATCACATGACAGGTGATAAAGACAAATTTGTTCATCTAGAAAAATACAATGGTGGCATGGTTAGATTTGGAGAGAAAACTCCTAAACCCATAGTTGGTAGAGGAGTCATCACCTTGGATGGAAAGAATAGTACTGATGATGTTCTTTATGTTGATGGTTTGAAACATAACCTACTAAGTGTTGGGCAATTTCTTGATAAAGGATACATAATAGAATTCAATGGAAACAAGTGCATCATTAACAAAAAATATGGTGTTGTGATTGCATCAAGCTCAAAGACTAGAGGTAATGTTTTCCAACTCAATTCAGAAGCAAGTTGTTTTGTTGCTAAAGTTGATGACAGTTGGTTATGGCATAAAAGACCATGTTATATCAATTTTGATAACATAGTAAAGATAAGAAATGTAAAGGCAGTAATAGATCTACCTAGCATAGAAAAGCTAGTTGATACCATATGTAAGGAATGTGTATTGGGAAAGCATGTGAGAAACTCATTCAGGAGCAAGCACAATTCAACAAAGAACAAGTTGGATCCGATTCATATAGATCTATGCGGTCCAACTCAAACAAGATCATACTATGGTGAAAGGTATTTCATTTTGTTTGTTAATGACTATACTAGAATAATGTGGGTTGTGTTCTTAAAAGATAAGTTAGAAGCATTTGACAAGTTCAAAATATTCAAAGCTAAGGTTGAGAATGAATCTAGATTGAAGATAAAATGCTTGAGATCAGATAAAGGAGGAGAATTCACCACTGACAGATTCTATGAGTACTATGAAGAACAAGGCATCAAGAGGCAGTTAACTACACCTAGAACCCCTCAACAAAATGGAATTGTAGAGAGAAGGAATATGATCATCCTTGATACAATGCGCACCATCATGATTGAAGGAAAAGTTGCACACACCTATTAGAGAGATGCAGTCAACACAGCAGTCTATACCATCAATAGAATCTAGTTAAGGCCTGGTACTAACAAGACACCTTATGAGCTATGGTTTGGTAATGTTCCCACAGTAAAATACTTTAGAATATTTGGAAGCAAGTGCTACATCAAGAGAGATGAAGCCATAGGCAAGTTTGATGCAAGAAGTGAAGAACGTATTTTCCTTGGTTACTCTACTAAAATTAAAGCTTATAGATGTTTCAATTTAAGATTGAAAAAGATCATTGAAAGTGCTCATGTTAAGATTGATGAAAATTTTATGGTTCAAGAAAAATATCATGATTACTCACCCATGATTGAAGAAGAGCCTAGACCTTCCACTAGTGAAATAGTTATTGATGAAATGTTCGACAACATTAATGTAATATTCAATGACCCTGATATAAGTGAAGAAGAAATTCCTACGGAAAATAAGTCAGTATCACCCAAAGCTCCAAAGTTTTCTTCTAGATATCATTCTAAGGATGACATCATTGGAGATCAGAGCAGCAAAGTCACAACAAGATCAAAAGCTAAGAGTTCTAAAAATAGTGAGGCAGTATGTTTACTATCTCAGATTGAAACCTCAAGTGTTGAAGATGCATGCAATGATTTAGATTGGCATGATGCTATGAAAGAAGAACTAGATTAAATCATCAAGAATGATACTTGGGAATTGGTTCAAAGACCTAGAGATAAAAATGTGATTGGCACAAAATGGATATTCAGAAACAAGATGAATGAAGATGGAATAGTAGTGAGAAACAAAGCAAGATTGGTATGTAAGGGATATGCACAAAGAGAAGGTATTGACTATTTTGACACTTTTGGACCAATAAGTAGGTTAGAAGCTATTAAGTTGTTTCTAGCTTTTGCAACATTCAAAAACTTCAAATTTTATCAGATGGATGTTAAGTCAGCATTCTTGAATGGAGAGCTAAAAGAAGAAGTGTACATTGAGCAGCCAGAAGGATTCACCTTATCAGACATACCTGATATGGTATGAAAATTGAAGAAAGCCCTCTATGGAATTAATCAAGCCCCTAGAGCCTGGTATGAAAGACTTGATGGATATCTAACAAAGATTGGATTCAAGAAGGGAACAACAGATTGCAACTTATTCATAAGAGAGACATCTGAAGGACTACTACTTGTGGCTATATTTTTTAATGACATTATCTTTGGGGGTAATGACAAATTAAGTGCAGATTTTGCTAAAGAAATGTAGAGTGAGTTTGAGATGAGTATGATTGGTCCTATCAAATACTTTTTGGGACTAAATGTGCAACAGACAGAGAAAGGTATTTTCATAAATTAGTCCCAAGTATGTGAGAGAAATATTAAAGAAATTCAAGATGGATGAATGCAAGACAATAGGAACACCTATGATCACTGGATGCAAGCTTACAAAAGAAGATGATTCTCCAGCAGTAGATACAACATTGTACAAGTCTATGATTGGTAAACTCATATATCTTACTCAAACTAGACCTAATATTTCTAATGCAGTTGGCATAGTTGGAAGATTTGCAGCAGAGCCTAAACAAAGTCACCTGATGGTAGTAAAGAGAATATTTAGATACTTTTAGGGCACTATGGATTATGGTCTATAGTATCCTAATTAAAAATATGTTGAGCTTCATGTGTATATTGATACAGATTAGGTAGTATGTGTTGATGATAGAAAGAGTACATTAGGTGGAGCAGTGTTTCTTGGTGATAGACTTGTCACTTGGACAAGCGAGAAACAAAATTGTATCTCTCAGTCAACAACAAAAGTGGAGTATGTTGCAGCAACCCTAAATTGTTCTACAATTGTGTGGATCAAGAAGATGATAAAGGATTTTGGAGTTCAGATTGATTATCCTATTGTTATTCACTATGATAACACTAGCACTATCAACATGTCGAAGAACCTTGTGATGCATGCAAAGACAAAGCACATTGAGATCAAGTATCAATTCCTAAGAGAAAAAGTGGCAGAAAAAGAAGTCACGTTGGATTATGTGAGTACTAAAGATCAGTTAGCAGACATATTCAGAAAGCCTTTGCTAAAGGATACTTTTGAGTATCTCAGGGAGAAGCTGGGAGTAATTCCCTTCCCTGATTCTGCTTAGAGAAAGAAGAAAGAGCATCAATCCTTAGGGACTGATGGATGGTGGACTACTCTACTTCAGGAGTAGTACCAATGCTTACATGGTTTGGTGCCCTTTTCCATTGATGTTTGATGAGTCAAGTTTATGGCATGTTTTTTTTATGATTTTATAAGTCCAGACTTTAATATTTCTAAGCTTTAGCCATATGTATATTTGATACTCTTTGAACTAAAGACAAAGACTGAATATATATATAGATTAATGAATATTATGATAAAATCTGGTATTTTCCTTCTCTAGCTTTAAATGGGTAGTGTTCCTGCAGTTGGGTGACAAGGCTATGTTAAAATAGGAAAATTTATTATAATCTCTACCTTGGATTTGTGTTGTGGATTCTGGTATGCTAACCTTTTTTAGGAGAAGAATAAGTCAGCAAGGAGCACAGACTCAAGGAGGAGTGGATCTTTCAAGGTGAACAACTATCTCAAATTTCATCACAACTCCACTACTTCCATGACTTTGCGGTTGCTGATTCAGACTGAGTCAATCTAGTTACCAAGTGTTCCTATATTCTTGCAACACTAAATTTGGCTTATCTTCTTGCATAAATGATGCTTTCATTCCTGTAACTAAAGTTGTTATGTTATGTAATGAAGGACCTAGTTTGTAGGTGTTCTATTTTTCTTAGTTGCTTTTAAATAAGCTGGAACTTATGATTCCAGGCTAGTTAGACATTTTGAAGAATTTATATTGTAATCCAACAACAAAGTGAAATACTTTGCCTTTGATATTCCATATTGTATCTATGTTTCATTGAATGAATATATGATAGTTCCAGATTTCAATCTCTGAGTTATAATTCATTCATACTTCTATGGGGGCCCACACGGGAGGTGGATTCCCTATTTATGTTCAAGTAGGATTCAGTTAAGTTTCTTTGAATTGTTAGGCATTGTTGCTCCTGAAGCCACCGGTAGCAGAACCACTGACTATTTCCTGCAACACAGGTTTACTTAGAAAGCATTATCTATTTACTGTTAAGATTTTCCTTTCAAGTTGAGAGTTAATATATAGTTTCATTTTCTAGTATAATCTCTTGTAGCAATAGCTTTACTTTAGTAGTGATGACTCTTGAAGAGAACTAAAGCATAAACCTTGCAGCCATCATCTCACGTTCACATTCCTGGATTGATACATTTAATGAAGTCTAGCATGATATTCCAAGTAGATATGTGATAGTTCTAAGCAATAAATCATTGTCAAAGGATGTCCAATCCTTGGAGTTCTTAGGATATTATTCTGTCCAATCATTTTTGGTGTCATTATTGGGGATGGTGTCAATTTAAAGTTTGACCCAGAAGTCATTAAAGCTAGTTTTCATTTTGCATAATTTTGCATGCATAGACATAGGGATCATCTTGGGTGATTCCTACCCTAATCTTAACCAAGAAGAACCATTCAAGATTTTCAATCTAGCACTTGAGGAACCCCAATTAGAAAACCCATAAGAAGAACTGTTTGAGAATGTGTTTGCTGACACCTATGACCAATTGCCTTCACCACCATCATCTGAAGAGTCTTATCATTTGAATGCCCTTTTTGCTCACCCAGAATATCTAGACAACATGGTTCATCCTACCTTTCCTTTTCCTATTCTTACTAAGTAAGGTAACCAAAATTTGAAGAACATTCCTGTAGCTGCACTTCCTAAATTCTATGGCCTCATCACAGAGGATCCAAAGACTTTTCTCTTTGAGTTTGATGTCCTTTGTTGAAGCTATGACTACACCACTAATGCCCACAAGCTCTATTGGTGTAATTAAATATTCCTAATTACACTTTACTTAATCTTACTTAGGTTAATGCATTGCATAGTAGTTTGTGATTGAGACACCTAGGAGTGTGCACATCTATTAGGCACATGGTGTAGGAGAAATTCCACTTTTGGTGTGATAGTTGTCATCACATACCTCATTGTGTGTGAGATCCACCTTTTGTGCTCTTATCACATTATCATCCTAATCCAATGCACATACTTCATTGCATAACGGAGGATGATCCACATTTGGTGGACATGTGATTACACCTAGCATAGGTGATAGCTTATCAGCTCCTTATCATTGTCTTTTATCTCCTCATTTCCTATATAAGGAGACCTATTATGTAAATTTTAATCATATCCATGATCAATAATATCATTCTTGCATCTTAATGCAATTGTCTTGCCAATCTCTTGTGGAAGCTATCTTGGTCTTGCATTCGATCCTAGGGGTGTTGTAGAGTCACCTAAAACTCTAACATAGTATCAAAGCTCTCAAGGTGTGAAGACCTCTTCTCAAGAAGTGAAATCTTGGCTTGATTCAATTGTGGGTGTCGAATAAAGGTATTTGGACATCACCATTGCATAGTCTATTTGAAGAAAATTTGGGGTTTTGTATTTTGTGGCTTTCTATTGCAGGTTAATATTGGAGCTTGTTGGTGCAAATCAAAGGTTGGCATCATATTAAGGAGGTCCAAAAACCCCTAAATAAAATTTTATTTCATCCAAATTGGACACCCGAGGCCAAATCTAGAGCTATTTGAATTTTGGAAGTGCGGTGACGGCGATTCAGAAAAAATAATTTCAGAGGCAATTTTCAAACAGCGATATCTCAGTCATCTGGACTCCTTTTTTCAAGCAATTTTTTTTATTTTGGGGTAGAATTTCATGATCTACACAATGGTTCAGGTGGTTTCTGATCTTTGTTCTTGAATTTTTCTAAAAATTGCAAATCTCAATTTTTGCAACTTCCAAGGCCTCGTTTGAGCTCATATGAACTCCTTTTTAGGTGCAATTTTTTTTTAAAGTGCATAATTTTTTCTGTATTTTCCAAATCTAAAATTAGATTTTAGTGACTATGACCAGAAACTGTACTTTCAAAAATTGGCTTAGTTTTTTCATTTGTAATGCATAAGCCTTAGCTTGGTCTTTTGCATAATGATCTAAGTCTATTATAGCCTAATTTTGGAGTGTAATAATTTGTTGATCTCAATTTTTAATGAGAGAAGTGTATCATTAATGTAATCATGGGTTATGAAACACATCCTAAAGTAGTACTTTTGACTAAGGATAATTATGAGTCATGGGCAAAAGGAATCATCACACATTGTAGATGGCTTAATCTCTTGCCTCATCTTTATGGACTCATTCCTGAGCCAAAGTCACAGGGGAAGCAATATGTTTGGGGAGAAAAAAATGCTCATATTATAAATTTGATTATTAGTAGCATCAGTTTGTGTCTCTTTTATGACATCTACCCCAGATTTAGAGGTGTTCAATGTCCACACATAATTTGGACAATCATTTGGGAGATTTTTGGTGATCCACATGTTCCTCCATTCCCAGATGGTCTTGCTTTAGATTGCCTCATTCCTCTTGATGATGCAGATAATATTCCCTATGATGATTATACTTTAGATGCAATTGAAAAATTTGTAGTAATTGAGAGTGAGGATGATCCAGTGGCTCCTCCTGTAGCTCCTACTTCTCTAGTTGATATCACACAATCATCTCTTGTTGGTGATTCTAGTGATTCATTGCAAGAGATATATATTTGTCTTCCTGATTGGGATTCTTACTTGCTAGATATTGGTTCATTATTTGTGGAGTCTCATATTTCAGATTTGGGAGACATACTTGAGGGGGTTTCTCTTCTCTTTGATGACAGTTTCATCACAGTTGGAGATACTTCTTCACATTCTTTGGAGATTGACATTCTTGATTCTTCTTCTTCACTTGTTTTGTCACATGATGTGATAGATTCTTTGAGATTGGAGAGGCCTATTCAGTCTTCAAAGATGCATATTTGGAGACCTTCTTCCTTCTTTCATTTGGATATGGATTGGTTAATGGCATCATCATCATACTTCATTTGGATTCCACTTCCTAGTTCCTATCCACAATGGGAAACATTCCTACATTTGTACTTGGTATATCTTCTTCCCAAGGGGAGAAATGTTGTTTGTAGTCATTGGAATATAATTTGTCTTCAAGCACTCACCATTTTTGTAGGAGATTCTTCATTATGGGGGGGTTATCATGTCTCCAACTATCCATCTTATGGGGGGATAATTATTTGTATATACATGATGCATGTAGTTCTTGGGGGCTCTTGAGTACTCCATCCATCCATGCATCTTGTTTTCTTCTCTCTTTTTGGTGGAGGGTTTTTACCATGAGGTTTTCCCTCTTTCTCCACTTTATGAGAGTTATGCATTTCATGTATTACATTTTGTACATGGGTACCTAACATGGCCTAGTAGCCGGGACCCATCTTGCATTGTGAGTTTAAGTGCATTCCCCTAAGTTGCACTTAAGGGCGGGTGTTGGTGTAATTAAATATTCCTAATTACACTTTACTTAATCTTACTTAGGTTAATGCATTGAATAGTAGTTTGTGATTGAGACACCTAGGAGTGTGCACATCTATTAAGCACATGGTGTAGGAGAAATTCCACTTTTGGTGTGATAGTTGTCATCACATACCTCATTGTGTGTGAGATCCACATTTTTTGCTCTTATCACATTATCATCCTAATCCAATGCACATACTTCATTGCATAATGGAGGATGATCCACATTTTGTGGACATGTGATTACACCTAGCATAGGTGATAGCTTATCAGCTCCTTATCATTGTCTCTTATCTCCTCCTTTCCTATATAAGGAGGCCTATTATGTACATTTTAATCATGTCCATGATCAATAATATCATTCTTGCATCTTAATGCAATTGTCTTGCCAATCTCTTGTGGAAGTTATCTTGGTCTTGCATTCGATCCTAGGGGTTTTGTAGAGCCACCTAAAACTCTAACAAGCTCAAATTGTTTCCTTCCACTTTAAAAGAGGCTGCTCTACGGTGGTTTATGAGTTTGGGTGCTAATGTTGTAGCAGATTGGAATGCCACGTGCACACCATGTTTCTTGATAAGTACAAAAATTATTACAGAGGAGGGGACTTAAAAGGAGATGACATATTTAAAATGTCACAGAAGGAAGATGAAACTTTGGAAGACTATGTCTGCAGGTTCATGTTCAGCCTACAGTGTAACACACAACATGAGCTGAATGAAGAGTCTCAAAAGCATCTATTTTTGAGAGGTGTGAATGATGGAAGCATAGAGGCCCTTGACCTTATGGGAAGGGGAGACATTACCTAGAAGACTTGGGATGACATAAAGAGTATATGTCTAAACTATTCTAGAGCTATTGTCAAGAAAGGAAGAGGCCTAAGAGCCTTGCCTCACAAGTCCAACGGTGCAGGAGTGTCCAAAATGGAGCTATCCAATCTATTGTTAGATTTCAAGCAAGACATCATTAATGATGTCACTACTTAGTTAGACATAATGCAAGCAAGGAGAAAGAAAGATGAAGCTGATGCAATGTTAGTAGAGTACTGTCTGCACTATAGGGAGAAGAAAAAGAACTATCCATGTAAGTCTATTGCAAGCTTGGAGTCCCAACCTATGCCCACTGAGTTCAAATCCATTGATGAGAATGAAGAGGTGCTCTACGTTGCCCAACAAAGACCATGGGCTCAGAGACCAGGTATTCCCCAAGATCCTCTTCAAAATTTTAATAGTAATAATGCATGACAAAACCAACAACATAGTGGATTTAGTGGGTCTAATAGTTGGTAGCAGCCTCAGCAAGGTTGGCAACAACCTCAGCAAGGCTGGCAGCAGCATCAACAAGGTTGGCAACAACCTCAGCAGGGTTGGTCACAACCCCAACAAGGTTGGCAACAATCTCACTAGGGTTGGCAGCAACCTTAGCAACCCTGGCAATAGCCCCAATAGGGGTGGAAACAATCACACAATTGGATGAACCAATCAAACCTACAAGCTTTAATGCCACCACCTTAGCATAGGCTCTAATGCCTCCTCCTGCAGCCAACACTACTTCACCTAAATAGACTCAATTGCTTGCTCAACCTACTCCTAATCCCAACAATGCTAAGCCAACAACTCAACAGCAGAGCTATGTTATTTCCCTGAATAATATCCATTTAAGGCCACAACCCTTACTACTCCACAACAGCCTATAATAACCAAAGTTGAGGATACCTCGCCAGAACCAACTGAGGTACCAGTCAAACCTGCTGCTCCTACACCTCAAGAGCCCCCATTTCCTCATAAGTTGGAGGAACAAGCTAAGCCAATGGAAAATCAAGCAGTGTTGGACTTGCTTGCCCAACTAAAGCAAATGACTATTAAGATACCATTGTTGGATGCCATAAAGGAAGTTCCTGCATATACTAAAGCCATCAAGGAAGCCTATATTAAATAACCTAGGAGGAAGAAAAAGGATCCTAAAACCATACATGTCCTAGGCTAGTTATCTGATCTAATGTTGGAGAAATTGACAGTTCCAAAGTATTCTGATCCTAGTAGCCCTATGGTCACCGTTACTATTCAAGGAATACAAGTCCAAAATGCTCTAGTTGACTTAGGTTCATCCATCAATGTTATGACCAAAGAAGTCATGTCTTAGTTGCATATCATCGGTCTTAGGGAAACCCCAACCATTCTTCAACTTGCTGACAGTTCCACTGTTACACCTGATGGGATGGTAGAAGATGTAATAGTCACCTTGAATTCTTGGGAATATCTAGTTGACTTTGTTGTCCTTTCTCCAAAGGCTAACATGGGTGGGTATCCAATAATTCTAGGTAGACCTTTGCTAGCTACTATTGATGCCTATATCACTTTTCGGAGAGGAAACATGACCATATCCAATGGAGTCAACACTAAAAATCTGACTCTATATTCCCCAGCTCAACCTTTATTGCAAGATGACCAGATAATTTGGCCAGACTTGGGTGATGATGAACCTGAGGTCAACTCCATCCACCAGTTAATGATGATATTTAGGGAACCATTTGTAACCTTTAGGGGGGAGGATGAGATAATCTCCTCCATTATTATGAATGAGTATGAGTGCAATCCCAAGAGTGTTCCCAAGAGGATTATGTTCTTGAAACTCTGTTACCATCTTCCAATGCTTTGTAGCATTTAGAAACTTCAAAATTCCTTCATACATTATTGCCTCTTGAAATGGAGTCTATTCCAATTACTCAGCTGTCCATGGTAGACGAGGTCATTAAGCTAGAGGTCAGCCTAGAATGGGAGCTAAATGTAAATAGTGCTTTGACACTCTCTCAGCAAACAGATGTCCTCCAGCTTCTAAAAGAGCATCAACAAGCCTTTTCTTGGGATTATACTGACATGAAAGGCCTTGAACCTAAGGTCTACACTAACAAAAATTTTATTAGCCCTAACTATAGACCTGTTCGCCAACCTCAGCGAAGGGTTAATCCAGCTTTAAGAGATATAGTTAAGAATGAGTTGTAGAAACTGTTAAATGTTGGATTCATTTATTCCATTTTTGATAGTCAGTGGGTCTCCCCTCTTGTTATAGTACCTAAGAAAGGAAGTAAGTGGAGAGTTTGTGTTGACTACAGGGAGCTTAACATAGCCACCAAGAAGGACCACTTTCCATTAGCGTTCATAGATCAAGTCCTTGATAATTTGGCTGGTAAGAAATACTTCTCTTTTCAGGATGGATTCAGTGGTTATAACTAGATATAAATAGCCCCTGAAGACCAGGAGAAGACAACATTCACCTGCCCATGCCATGGGGAAAATTTTCTTATTCAGTGCTACCTTTTGGGTTGTGCAATGCCCCTGCTACTTTCCAGTGAGCTGTGATCAGTATATTCTCAGATATCTCTGCTAATTGCATGGAGATTTACATGGATGACTTTACCACCTATGGGAAAAATTTTGAGGAGGCCAAGGTAAACTTGGAGAAATTTCTTCAGAGATGTCATGATTATAATCTCTCTCTAAATAGTGAGAAGTGCTTCATGCTGATGGAAGAAGGGGTTGTTTTAGGAAATTTCATATCTTCACAAGGTATTCAAGTGGACCCTGCCAAGATTGAAGTGATTAGCACATTGCCTATTCTAGCAAAACAAAAAGATGTGCAAAGTTTTCTTAGACACACCGGGTAGTATAAAAGGTTTATAAAGGATTTCAGTCAACTTTTTGCACTAGTGTATAATCTGCTAAAAAAGGATGTTGATTTCACTTGGGACTCTGAGAGTGCAAAGTCTTTCCTGCAACTTAAAGAAGTTCTCACCATAGCACCAATTTTGAGAGGACCTAATTGGGGCTTGCCTTTTCATATTCATACTGATGCCTTAGACTACACTATTGGTGTTGTACTTGGTCAGAAGGTGGACTCAGTTGCGCATGCAATTTACTTTATTAGTAAAAATTTGTAGGGAGATGAGTTTAATTACACTGTCACTAAAAAGAACTTCTTGCAGTCATCTATGCCTTGAACAAATTCAAACACTACATTACTGAATATGAGATCTATGTGCACACTGACCATTCTACTATAAAGTATCTCATGAACAAGCCTACAATATCTGGACGACTAGCTCGTTGGTTGCTTCTCATGCAGGAATTTGACATTACCATAATCGATAAACCTAGTAAAAAAAATGTGGTAGCTAATTTTCTCTCTAGGTTGCATGTGCCTAATGATCCTACAGCCATTGATGACAATTTTCCTGATGAACGTCTTTTCTTACTGACTGCACACAATCCTTGGTATGCTGATATTGCCAATTATCTTACAACTGGTAAGACACCAACTCATTTCTCTACTAAAGATAGAAGGTTGTTGACTAAGAAGAGCTTTAATACTGGTCCTAATCAAGTGAATCGAAGATGCATAAGGGAGGATGAAACATCTAATATCCTCAGGTCATGTCATGATCAACCTTGTGGTGGATATTTTGCTACCAAAAGAACAACATTGAAGATTTTGACTATAGGTTACTATTGGCCAAGTCTACACAAAGATGTTTCTCAGTACACCAAGAAGTGTGACAAATGCCAGTTCATGGGATGACCTACTAAGATAGATGAAATGCCCCTGCAGCCACAGGTGGTTGTCGCACCCTTTGACAAATGAGGGATTGACTTTGTCGGTCCTATTGAGCCCTCCTCTCAAGGTAAATCCTATATCCTTATCTGCACTAACTATGTTACCAAGTGGGCTGAGGCTAAACCTATGAAGCACCCAAGGGATAAAAATGTTGCAAAATTCCTTTATGAATTCATCTTCACCAGATTTGGAGTACCAAGAGAGATTCAATCTGGTCAAGGTTCTCAGTTCACTTCCAACTTGATTGCTGCTTTGATGGAGGAATATAACATCAAGCATGGTAAATCTTCACCCTATCACCCCCAAGCTAACAAGTAGGTGGAAGTTACCAATAAAGAGTTGGAGTCTATTCTCACTAAAACAATAGCCATCCATAAGAAAGATTGGGCTCTCCGACTTCCTGAAGCACTTTGGGCATACCAAACTACATGGAAGTCTACAACTGGTTTCACACCATTTGAACTAGTATATGGTCATTTTGCTATCATGCCTATAGAGTTTCAACATAAAACTCTCAAGAAAACTCTTGATCTTAGGATGGATCACACTGCAACACAACAAGACATAATTCTGAGTTTGAATAGCCTTGATGAGTGGTGAAAATCTGCCTTGCACAACATAGAATTGATACAACACCAGCGCAAGAAATGGCATGACAAGTATGTTAAGGACAAAGTCTTTTCTGTAGGATATTGGGTGCTCTTATGACTCTTGGTATCAGCACAACCAAGGGAAATTCCAAACTAGGTGGCTCAGACCATATGAGATTATTGCAGTCTTTCCAAATGGCACAGTTTAGCTTTCCATAGTTGATCTGGTTTGTTTCAAACTATTGGTCAATGGTCACAGATTGAAGTTATATCATAAACCCCAGAGTAACGATGAGTTCCTATAGTAATTCTCCACTAATGTCAGAACCACACTTCCTACAACAACTCCTAATGAGCTTTTTGCTCATTTGCCTTCCTCACTCTAGAAGATCGTGTCACTCTCCTAATAAACACTTTCTTAACGAAAGTTCTTTCTCCATAATAAATTTTTGTATCATTTCTTTTCTCTCCCATCCACCTCATTTCTTCTTTCATTTATGGATAACTGTGATGCCCAAAAGTTGGGACAAAACACAACCAACAAAATTTTTTAAAAGGTGATAATTTGCAACATACAAGATGTGGGTTAGGAATGTCGATGACGAGGTTTCAAAGAATCGGGTGACTATCCTCAACAATGTTGTCTATCAAGGATGCTAGAGGAATATTAATTATGGTTAAGTATGTCCATCTTCATGACGATCAAAATTATCATTTGTCAACTAAAGATCTCAAAGGTTGACTAAGAGGACATGGATAACAACTGCCACCTCAACAACACTTCAAGTTAGGACATATTTCAAGGTATGCAATTTTAATTTGTTTTCCCATAATTATTTTTTGTATGCCTTGTCATCACTACAAGTGTGGGACCACTTGAACAATTTTAGCTAGGGGGGAAGTTATATTAGTTTTTTTTGTCATTATGTTTATGCAATCTTATATTTATTCCTTTCTCCTATCGTACTTGCATTTTCTGCCATGATTAGACACTTTTGAAAATCATTATGTTGCGTTGTAATTTTTCACATGAATGAAATAAGGTGGAAAGCTATGATAGTACAAGTTTTGCGTAAGTGTACTTATGAGTAATTATGAAATGATAGCAAGTTAATTTGCATATGTTACTCATAAGCTCATTTCTCGAGCTGCATTGCTAGAAATTTCCAAAGTTGAAACCATCCTACAACTTACCTTTGCGAGCTTTCTTGTTCAAAATTGTTTTGTCTATTTTTATCTCCTGCAACTCCATTATGCGTACCTTAGAATCAGATGATGGGTGGTGACCTCATTCGAAGGGAGCCCATGGTGCATAATGTTTTGTTAGAAGACCAAAATTATAGGCCGTATTTTTAGGCAAGGGGTTGGATAGATTACATCCAAAAGTTAGTTAGCTGGAATGATGAAGTTGCACTTCAATTTTTGAACTCCTTGCAGGATGGAGTGGCTATAGTTAAAGGACTGAAAGTGCCATTTTCTCAAGAAATTTTGGCAAAAGTCATGGGGTTACCATAGGAAGGGGAGGAATTCATAGAAAATCTTTATCCTACCATGTCTAGAGCTCAGTTCACTCTACCTGCCGCTGGAAGTTGACTGGAAACAAGGTACATGTAGACTGTCTCTTCCAGAGCTGTTTAGGCAATGTGTGGTTTATATCATTAGGTATTTTACCTACGAAGGAAGGCATTCCTTTCTACATTCCATTCACTTTAAATTCTTGAGTTTTTTAAGACATGACAATAGGCCTATCAATGTCCCTAGTTTTGTGTTTGGCATATTATCGAAGCAGGCCACTCTGGTTCAAGAGGGTAAGAGAAATTATATCTCACACCACTATTTAATCAAATTAATAGTGGATTGAGCTTTAAGGGAGCAGTTAGAAATTCCCTAGGATGAATTTCTATTGTACGGGTTTAAGGAGCCAACCCCAAAACCAATTGGGTGGAGAGTGGGACAGAGGGTTAAAACTGATAAGGGGTTTAGGAAAAAATTTATTGAAATTGGACAATGTTCTTCATCCAAAAAGAAATCTAGGGTTAAGACCCCTAATTCCCCTCATTCCTCTACTTCAAGATCAACTCATGAAGAGGAATTGGAGACTTCTACAGAAAAGACCGAAGCTTCTCCCGTGACAAAGAAGGTTTCCCCAAAGGATAGAAAAAAGAAAAGTAACCCTAGCACTAGTCCATAGGCTAAGGTATCTCCTATAGCCATAAGCACTCCCAGAAAAAGTAAAGTTCCTAAAGAAAAGAAAGAAACTCCGCTAAGGAGAAGTAATAGGAGGAGAACAAGCATAACTACAGAGATTCCAGTCAATGAGCCAAGTATGGAACAAGATTCTGGGCGGAAGGAAGAAGAGGTTAGAAATATTCAGCAGGAAGCTAAAATACAGCCAAAAATCTATGGGCATGGGGAACAGGAAACTGAGATTAGGGAGCAAGAACCATTTGAGGAATTTCCTGATGTTGAAACAGAGCAAGTTTCTAGTAAGCCAGTGGATGTAGAAGTTATTATAATCGGTGAAGACTCCAGGTCAGAGGAGCAGGCCTGTGTTTCACAGGAGAGGTTCAACCTCTCAAAGTCCTCAAGAAGGTGACTTAGAGCATGATGACTGGGAAAATGATGATTCTGATAGTTATCTAAGGGAAGAGGATGAACCAAGATTTTCTCCTACAACAGCAGGAAGTCCCTATGAAGGGAACCCTAACATTGATGCAGACCTTGTTAACAAGGTAGTTGAGCAAATTATGAATGAAGGGTTAGATACATTGGCTTTAGTGGCTCAGTAATGATCTAATCCTGAGAGGTCTATGATCATCTAGATAGATCCTTTGAGGAAGGTAAGTGAAAAATATGGTAAGTCCCCTGTTATTGAGCTAGCAGAAACTTCTTGCATGAATTCTATATCAGCTCAATCTAGTTCATCATCTTTATTGTTTGTTATCTTTCAATTGTTTAAGCAGTTGACTTCTGAGAGAGAGCAGTGGAGACAACAATAGAAAGAACTAAATAGGGTAGTAGACTATCATTATCAGGAAGCCCTAGATCAAAGGGAAAAAGTAGACCAGCTGAGTGAGAAAATTGATAAAATTACATCTATGATTCCTAATCTGATGAGTTGTAGATCCCCATCACCTGTTTATGCCTTGTTTCTTAAAGAACAACTATTAAATTATCAGATGACATGCATCATACAAGACAAATATCCCTCACTACAAGAACCTACTCAGCTCTCTCAAGCCTTCTATAACTCTCCTGCAACAATTCATAATTTACTATGTTTACTTTATCTCCACAACCTAGTAGTCCCAGATGACCAAGTTTGGAATCCCTTACTTTATGTTGGGGATATTCAGCTCAGAGCCCTTATATCCTAGGTAAAAAATGAAATTAGTTGGAACACTCAAGCCAGAGTGTATAGGGAGTTGGAGTCAAAAATTCCCCTGTATCTAAGGCCTAAAGCCAAAGATCCTCAGAATTACTATTACAATTGGTTAAGGATTGCCCCTTCTAAATCAGGTAGCAAAGTAATCTATCCATTAAGGAAGGCAACATTTTAGGCATATGAACAAATGGCAGACTCTAAATTGCCTAAGGCTAGAACTGATATTTAGTGGTGCTGGAACAGTTTATCTAGGGAAATGAGAAACAGAGAACCACATTCACCTCTCAATTTTGCTATGGAAAATCAGCGTGCTCCTTGGTATATTTCCTTGGGAAGAGAGAGGGAAAGTTTCTAGATACCACTAACCTTTTAGCCACCACTATTGATGTCTCCTCTCCTTGCAAATTCAAAAATCTTGGACAACTTTGATACGAAGAAAGAGAAGGATAGGTGGAAGAAACACATAGAGACAAAATGATTCTATTGGAGTTTTGCAGAAGGAGGAACTGGACAGAGGACAACAACTGATTACAGGTTAATAGCCAGGCTGAAGAATTTATTTGCTATGGGACCAACAAATAGTTAAGTTGGGGGGAATGATGAGTCAAGTTTATGGCATGTTTTGTTTATATTTTATAAGTCCAAGCTTTAATATCTTATGGTTTTTCATAAACATTATACAGACTTTTATATTTCTAAGCTTTAGCCATATGTATATTTGATACTCTTTGAACTAAAGACAAAGACTGAATATATATATAGATTAATGAATGTTAAGATAAAATCTCTTATTTTCCTTCTCTAGCTTTAAATGGGTAGTGTTCCTGCAGCTGGGTGACAAGGCTATGTTAAAATAGGAAAGCTTATTATAATCTCTACCTTGGATTTGTGTTGTGGATTCTAGTATGCTAACCTTTTGCAAGAGAAGAATAAGTTAGCAAGGAGCACAGACTCAAGGAGGAGTGGATCTTTCAAGGTGAACAACTGTCTCAAATTTCATCGCAACTCCACTACTTCCATGACTTTGCAGTTGCTGATTCAAACTGAGTCAATCTAGTTACCAAGTGTTCCTATATTCTTGAAGCACTAAATGTGGCTTAGCTTATTGCATAAATGATGTTGTCATTCCTATAACTGAATTTGTTATGTTATGTAATGAAGGACCTAGTTTGTAGGTGTTCTATTTTTCTTAGTTGCTTTTAAATAAGCTAGAAGTTATGATTCTAGGCTAGTTAGATGTTTTGAAGAATTCATATTGTAATCTAGCAACAAAGTGAAATACTTTGCCTTTGATATTCCATATTGTATCTATGTTTTGTTGAATGAATATATGACAATTCCATATTTCAATCTCTGAGTTATAATTCATTCATACTTCCGTGGGGGCCCACATAGGAGGTGAATTCCATGTTTATGTTCAAGTAGGATTCAGTTAAGTTTCTTTGAATTGTTAGGTACTGTTGCTCCTATAGCCACTGGTAGCAGAACCACTGATTGTTTCCTGCAACACAGGTTTACTTAGAAAGCATTATCTATTTACTGTTAAGATTTTCCTTTCAAGTTGAGAGTTAATATGTGGTTTCATTTTCTAGTATAAATCTCTTGTAGCAATAAGTTTACTTAAGTAGTGATGACTCTTGAAGAGAACTAAAGCATAAACCTTGTAGCCATCATCTCAAGTTCACGTTCTTGAATTGATACATTTAATGAAGTCTAGCATGATATTCCAAGTAGATATGTGATAGTTCTAAGCAATAAATCACTATCAAAGGATGTCCAATCCTTGGAGTTCTTAGGATATTATTCTAACCAGTCAATGTCAAAGGGGGAGTAATATATAGTCATGAAAAATAAAAATATAAGGAGTAATATACTAAGGGGGAGTAATATTTAGTTGAGGAAATGGAGAATATTGAAGAATATTGCAGCAGATGGAGGACTCATTCTTGGGGGAGTTTTGAAGAGGAAATGGAGAATGTTATAAAAGAAATTTTTATTTGGATTGGTGGAGTTTTTGATTCCATATGTTTCCATCAATGCCAAAGGGGGAGATTGTTGGAGATTTTCCAGCAGGCCAATACTGGTTGTATGTTTGTCATTGATGACAACATATGGTAAGTAGCATGCGTGGATGACATATGTAGTAAGCTTTAATTATATGAAGCATGGACTTGTTATCAACATGATACCATGGATGTAGAGGTTAATTATTAGTACAAATAGTTATATAGCAACTTGTGTCAACAGTGTTCCTAACAGAGTAACAGGCAGTGTTCTGTGTATGGTTGTCTATACAAATGTCATGAAGCCTTGCGCCCTTGGATATGTGATGGAGACATATTAATGATGTTAAGTTCATGGACGTAGAGTCTGATGATGAATGCAAGTAAAGTTATGTAGTCACTATTTGCTAGTAGCAATTTCCTCTATTGGTTCAGAGGAGCCGACAAAGATGATATTGGTTCTAGAGTTGCGTCTATCATTTTGATATACACCCTTGGATTAGAGATTAGAGAAGAGTTAGTGATTTTTAGTTAAGAGTGTATGAAGTAACTCAGATTGAGGAGAAAGATCCAATTATTTTGGTACAACCGACAGTGTGAGAGTGCATCTACAATTATCTTATTGGACAGGTCCCAGAATGTGTTGCATGCTTAATAGAGCCGACTAAATTATTATTGGAGTTTGTTATGGATTACCTAATATGATTTCAAGGTGGTTCTAAGAAGATGAATTGATTATATCATTTAGAAGGAAGATATTTATAGACAGTCATTTGTGATTGTTTGAGTGTGGTTCATGGTTGATTAAGAAGAGCAGAGCAGAGTGTGTGAATTTTTTAACCATCAGAAGAAGGTCTATGTGACCAAGTGAAGTATGTGTGCTATACATTGGAACTGATCTAGATAGCAGGTCAAAGTACAGTTCACCAAGATCCAAATATAATGTGTATCTTTTAAACAGAAGGTTGTAGCCTTCACCCCTTTGAGTAGTGTGCTCTTAGATAGTGCATCCTCTCCCCTTACATGGACTATTGTAAAAGACACCTAGCAGGATCTAACCCTTGACCAGGTCTACTATACTAAATATATTGTAAAGAAACTCCTAACAGGGTTAAGGATCTTCTAGCAAGGATCATAATAAACTAGTATAGAATATTAGTGGGTGTCAATTCCTACTAGGGTTTTTTACCTATTTGGGTTTCCCCATAACCAAAATATTGGTGTTGTGTTCATGTGTTATTTCATTGTGTTTATGGTTAATGTTTAAGTATACTTAATTGGATAAAGAATTGAAACTTGTAGATAACTGATTCACCCCCACCCCCCTCCCAGTTATCTCTTGGGACTATTCCTAACAGCTAATACTTTGGAGACGAAGTTCCCTACTAAGAAGACAATGTTATGGCACCAAAGACTTGGTCACATTGGTAAGAAGTGTCTTAGAGCTCTGAAAAAGAAGAGCCTTGTTGAAGGCCTTGATGATTGTAATATGGAGCTTGACTTCTGTGAACATTTTATTTATGGTAAACATCACCGTGTTTCCTTTTATTCCAGTTCTCATAAGTCTTCTAGGGTTTTGGATTATATTCATTTAGATGTGTTTGGTGCAATTAATGTTCCTTCAATATCTAGATCTTTTTATTTTGTCTCATTCATAGATGATTATAGTAGAAGGACATTTGTGTATTTCCTCTGAAGTAAATCTGAAGTTTTTAGTTGGTTTAAGGAATTTAAATCCTTAGTTGAAAATCAAACTGGAAGAAAAATTAAATGTTTGAGGACTGATAATGGTGGTGAGTTTTGTTCAGCAAAATTTGACAAGTTCTGTAAGGATCATGGAATTGAGAGACATAAAACAACTCCCTACACTCCACAACAAAATAGAGTTGCAGAGAGGATGAATAGAATGTTGATGGAGAGGGCTAGGAGTATGCTGAGTGGTGTTGGCCTTGAACAAAATTTTTGGGCTGAAGCTATAGCCACTGCATGTTATTTAATTAACAGGTCTCCTACTTCAACACTTGTTGAGAAGACACCCATGGAGGCATGGTCTAGGAAGAATCCCTCATTGAGACATATCAGAGTCTTTGGTTGTGAGGCATATGCTCATGTGCCAAGTGAGAAAAGATCAAAGTTGGAGAACAAGGCAGTTAAGTGTATGTTCATTAGCTATGGTGTCGGTGTGAAATGTTACAAGCTTTGGGATCCAGTTGCAGAGAAGGTTCTCTACAATAGAAGTGTGATGTTTTGTGAGCTGAAACCTTTCATAGTTGATTTGTAGCCAGAGAAGGTAGAGAAGTAGAAAAAGGAAGTAGTTCATATTCCTACTACTTCTAAGGAAGAAGAACTACGAGCTCCTGATGGACTTGATAATGAGGAGAGCCTAAGCAGCTCTGAAAGTTCTAAAGAAGAGCAAGAACCTCAACCTCAAACTTTGAGGTCTACTCATGATAGACAACGAACTAATAAATTTGGTTATTCACCCAAGAGGTTTGGATATTCTTTGTTGGATTCCAGTTGTATATTTGCTTTGATTGCTAACACTAATGAGCCTAGGACTGTTAGAGAGGCTATGGGCATGCATGATGCAAATTCCTGGATGGAAGCCATGGATGAAGAGATGACAGCATTGAAGAAGAATGCTACATGGGATTTGGTACCTTTGCCTCAAGGACAAAAACTGATTGGATGAAAATGGGTGTTCAAAAAGAAATTGAGTCTAAATGGTAGTGTTGAGAAGTATAAGGCACAGTTGGTCGCGAAGGGGTATTCACAAGTGGAGGGAATTGATTATGGTGAGCTATTCTCTCCTATAGCTAAGTTGACATCCATTCAATTCTTATTATCACTTGCAGCATCTTATGACTTTGAAGTTGAGAAAATGGATGTGAAAACAACATTCCTTCATGGTGATTTGGAGGAGGAAATTTATATGTCATAGCCAGAGCATTTCGTTGAGAAAGGTAATGTAATGCCCTGCCAGGGAACCCAGAAGAACTTAACCTAAACATGTGACTAAGTTTGCAGAATAATCTTTTTTTTTTAAGTTAGCAATCAATAACATCAAAGTTACAATGCGGAAGCAAAGCATAGCAAAGACAACTAACATAGGTACAACTCTCAAGGGTTGCTTAATGTAGATTATGAAAGAGTTAATTAATTAATATAAGATAAGATATGAATCCCAAGATTACATCTGAAAGATAAATACAACATTAAATGCATGATTACATAAATACAATTAGTACCATAAGGTAACCATAATAATCTGCATCCACTGCACATGTCGCAGGGTATGTGAATACAATAACTGAAATGAAAAACAACATGATATCTCTGAAAACCAGATACAATGTTACAAGATCATAGGAAGAAAGAAGAACAAGAAAGAAAAACTGCAACATGGATCATCTAGCCTCGGTGCATGAATGTCAGAATCTCAAATGGTAAAAGAACCACTACCACCCGACCTCGTGAACCTAAACGGTCCACTCCCACTATGCTGAGGAGATAACATCAGAACCCACTCGGATAACAAACAAAAACAATCCAAGGAAGAGGTTCTAAAAGATTCTATCTCAAGGATACCAAAAGTACAAGGTATAACATACTCTACTAGAGGCAATTAGAACACGTAGGAAACCTAAGATGTATACAAAGTGTCATCACATAAGCCAACTCTAGGGTTATCCTGGTAGTCCCTTCAGACCTCGGTGCCCTAGTGACTCTATGTGGTTATAGTAACCTCTCGTGTAGACAAGGTACTACCTATGCCATATCCAGTCCATATAGGTGGCAAACATCATCTCAACTCCCATCCTAGTCAAACTTAATCAGGAACTCGGGCATGGGTGAGGCACACAATATCTTATTAGGTTCATTTTAAACTCTCAATGTTTATTAATTATCACTTATTAAACTACTTGTAATGGGATCTCCTGGTAGCCACTTCCAGGCCCCGGCACCAATTCACAAGCCACTTCCTGATATACACTTAGATGACCTAACCTAGGGTTTCACATAAACATTAAGAACTCTGAGTTATCACAACTCATGAATCTCTACAACTAGATTCAACATGCAAAACCAGAAACCACTAGGATCAAACCCACCTAGGCTTAGAACAACTCATGCAAAACCAGATACATCATAAAACAAGTTACCGACACAACATAACATGCATGGCTACCAATCATGACAGAAAGAATATCCAAAAACCTGCCTCTGGATTTTAACCCTAAAAGATGACTATAACCTCTGAAAAATCAATCCAAAACTAAAAATTGAGATAATACTTACAAACCAATTGCAAAATCAATTAAAGATTCTTCACTAAAATTCACACAGGAATATATATACAAATCCATTAGACAAAGATCCTTTTAACCTTATACTTTAATCAAACACAATTAATCAAAAGCATGATGCATCTCATCTAGCTTAAAAGCATCTCTAAAAACATAATAATTCAATTAGATTTATAACTAAATAGGAAAATAAATTACTAATCCAATTTAATATGAACAATGAATATCCCTAATCCCATAATAACAATAATCTTATAATATTCATTTCTAAAAAGAAAGAAAATTAAATTGAAATTAGTTTATACTAATTTCCTTCAATATAATCTTAAACACCAAGCTCAAATATAATAAAACTAATTCTTTATAAAAGAATTAATATTGAATATTAATTAAAGTTATCTATAAACCAAAAGAAATTAATTATAAAATAAATAAATTTAAAAAATTAAAATTAAATAACAAATATTAAAACTAAACTAAATTACAAAATTTATTTAATATCAAAAGGGGTAATAAAACATATTATAAATGTTTGAATTTAAAAAAAAGCAAAGAATAAAAAAATACATTGGGACCCGCGGGTCCCACCCACTGCGCACGACAGTGTGGGATCCGTTGTCGACAGTCCCTAAGGACTGCCGTCGACAGCTCCTTTGAGCTGCACGGCAGAGTACCAGCACAGGTACCGGCAGGGGGACAGGGTACAGGGAGGAGTACCCTCCCAAATAAAACTTTTAAATTTATATAATATTTTTTTAAAACAAAACCCCTTATAAATTGTGATATATATAATTTAATGACATTCTTGTCATTTAAAACAAACAAACAAATTCCTCAATAAATATATTCTAAAATATATTTATTTTATTTATTATTTAATTTAGGATCCAATTCCATACTTAATCTAAAATTTCATATATATATATATATATATATATATATATATATATATATATATATAGAGAGAGAGAGAGAGAGAGAGAGAGAGAGAGAGAGAGAGAGAGAGAGAGAGAGAGAGAGAGAGAAACATTTATACATAATTAACTATAATAACCCAATCCAACAAAATCTCTCTTAACATAAAAAAATTAACCCCATTCATTTTTAACAAAGATCAAAACCATAGTCTAATTGGGCTTTCTAAAGCTTTTTCTACAGATCCCTCAGGATCATCAAATTGCAAAACAGATGGGCGATACTATTAAATCATATTGCAAAATACAAAACTTTTCATCATTCAAAATCCAACAGGCACGATGAAGACACTTTTCTTTTCTACAGAGATGTAAAAAAGAATAACCATAATAGATTAAAAAACCTACCTCAATTCAATTGCACAAAAATGATGATGTCCAGAACGAAGAAATAAAACCCAAGCTTTTGAAGAACTCTTCAAATCTATCCCAAAATTGTCTCCAAAATTCCTCCTTCAAAACCTGTGTACCCCAACAATGGCTAAACCCACAATACATAAAGGAATTACCTTCCCCATGCAATAATTCGAACTCAACTCCAAGAGGGCTTTGCATGAAGACGAACTTTAGTTCACAGTCCAGTCTCAGTTGAGTTGAAGTCTCCTCTTCACTTTGACTTTAGTTGAAAGCACATAACCAAACTTCAACTTGAATTACTAATTCAATTTCATGCAATTATGAATGTGCAACATAATGCATTCAATTAAATAATAATTAGAACATTTAGTTAACCTAATTAACACATGCCAAAATAATCTTTAATTTAATAAGATATATTTTAATTAACAAAGGTTAAATTTCATGATTAAATATTTCAAAAGTGAGGATATTTAATTAATTCACATTAATTAAATAATTCAACCACACTCAAATTAGCATAAAATTAGTTTCCAATTAATTAATGCATCAACTATATAATACAAACAATAATTAAACTAAATAAATACATTTATTTAATTACCATTTAAATACTATGCCACAGCTAAAAATAGCATGATCTAAAAAAATAGAAATCACATCAAACGCCACAAACCCAAAAAGACCTAAGGACCCACATTCAAACTCGGGACATAGGTATAAACTCTTGCCAATTGGATGAGTTTAGAAGGGTGGAAACACGGAATCTTGTCCCCTACTTTAGGACAATAATTGGCTTAGGTTAGGATTTGGAACTGAATATTATCTCCCCTCTTTTACCATTGAGATTTAGCGATAGGGCACGCTCATCCTGATAATTTAGGGAAGTTGATGCCTAGTATCTATGAACCTACATAAAAGATGAGCATGTGCATATATATAGAGATATAACAGACAATGGTGGGGATCGGCTGATCGTGTGGATCTCACAAGCAAGTAACTATGACTCTGTCCCTCAACCACATCGGCACGTCAAACAAAAATGTAAAACAAACACATCAACCATACACATGCAAGTATGGGATTAGTAAAATTCATAATCATCAACAAATTCCCAACATATAATCTATCATCTTAGATTAATTACGACATTTATAAAATCAAACTAGGGGGTGAGGTACTACAGGTAAAGAAAACCTTGTTTGTAAGTTGAAGAAATCTCTGTATGGTTTGAAACAGTCTCCTAGAATGTGGTATCAAAAGTTTGACACCTATGTGTTGTCTTTGGGATTTCTGATATCTAAATATGACCATTGTGTATACTATAAATCTGAAAATTGTCACATTCTTATCATAGTCTTGTATGTAGATGATATGTTGTTTATTGGGAATGGTAAAAGAATGATTTCATATTTGAAGTCTCAGTTAGCAACATAGTTTGAAATGAAAGATCTAGGTGCAGCTAGATATATTCTTGGGATTGAGATCATCAAAGATAGAGCTAGCAGAAAGCTTTGGATGAGCCAGAGGAAGTATGTTAACTCTATGTTGGAGAAATTCAGCATGACAGCTTCTAGGCAGTTAGTTGTTCCAATATTACATGGGATGAAGCTTTCTATGGAGGATTGTCCAAAATATCCTACTAAGATGGAGGACATGTCTAGAGTACCTTATGCGAGTTTTGTTGGTAGCTTGATGTATGCTATGGTTTGTACGAGGCTAGACATTGCCCAAGCAGTGGGAGTCCTTAGTCGGTATATGGTGAATCCTGGAAGGGTGCATTGGGATGTAGTTAAGAGAGTGTTCAAATATTTGAGGGGCAAATCTAAGTATTGCTTATATTTTCATGATAATCCTACTGTATCTCAACATTCTATTCGCATTCGTGTATATGTGGATTCAGATTGGGCAGGTGATATTGACACAAGAAGATCCACCAGTGGATATGTTTTCATGATGTTTGGTGGTGCAATTAGCTGGATGAGCAAGTGGCAGGCTATAGCTGCTTTGTCCACTACAAAAGCAGAGTACATGGTAGCTACTCATGCTTCCAAAGAGGCCATTTGGCTTAAGAGATTGTGTTCTGATATTGGTTTTGACGCAGGATGGATTACTATCTATTGCGACAGCCAGAGTGTTATCTATTTACAAAGAATGCTACTTTCCATGCCAGAACAAAGCACATTGATGTACAATATCATTTTGTTCGTGATATGGTGGAAGATGGAAAGGTGAAGTTGGAAAAGGTTGCTACTTTGGAGAATGTTGTAGATGCATTGAAAAATCCAGTGAGCACTGAAAAGTTTTGATGGTGTGTTGGTTCTATGGGCCTTGGGGCCTATGCTATGATATAGTAACTCCTGTAAGGTCTTCATCAAGTGAAAGATTGTTGGGATAAGGTGACTTAGCCTTATCATGATTTATTGCTTTATTTATTCTTTTTGGAAAGATGCTAAATGAAGATGAAATCTTCCACAAGGATGGACTTGGAGAATAAAATAGAATGTTTCCCTGTTTCTCTGATTTATTCTCTTTGCTTTGTTTTTAAAGCAAGATTTGTGCATAGAGAAAGTTTCTAAAATAATTTGTAGATACGTTGAATGTAGACACTTTAGAAATTGTTTCCTCTTGTATGAAAACTCTATAAGTACAAGGTATTTTTGTAGAGAATTGAGTGAGAGAGAGAATTGTTTAAAGAGCATTGTTATGCTGCCGAAATTATTCTGGATTAAGCTATCACAGCTGATTACTCTTGTACAATTGTGGCTCTAGAGATTTTATTGTAACTTTGTTGCTGATAATACAATTGAGTCTGGCTTTGGAGTGGTGGGTTTTTCCCCGTAAGGGTTTCCCACCTATATCTGGTGTTATGTGTTTATGTGTATAATCCATTTTATGTATGTGTTTATTTAGCTTGCAATAGTCTAAGGTTTTGTGAGATAAATTTCAGCATCATCTCCCCTGTTAGAATTAGCATTTGGAAGCATTTCCACACTTTTGCTTCCTTTCAAAGCTAACCATAGAGGCTAAAAGGCATCTTCTGAGAACTAAAGTTATTTATATTTTTTAAGAAATTGCAATTGCCTTTGTGTGTTGGATGTTGTGAATGTTTGATTATTATTTATAGTTATTCTTAATGGATTTTCCAACACTTGATAAGCTAACCATAGAGGGTAAGTGGCATCTTCTGAAAAATAAGGTTGTTTCAAATTCCATCAAAAGGGTTAATATTTTCTTCAATGGAATCTTAGAAGAGGATGTTAGCAAAAACTCAATTCACAGTGAAAATGTGAAGCAAGTTAATTGACCACACAATATAATGTATATTAATTCTATGTGTTATGGTATCATTTTAAATTTAAGCAACTAAATGAGATACATGAATGATATTTTTGGTCCTTCACTTGAAAAGTTCATATTTTCATGATGTTATGGTTTTCAGTATGAATAGAGAGGGGCAACTGCAACAATTGCAAAAAGGGTGGGATGTCCTAATTGGAGGTTATGTGATTTTATAAAGGAATAGATTGAATAGGTTAACCAAGTAGTTCTCATCGAGGAAAATTGTGTGTGTACATTGGACAAGAGTCTTTCTTAGTTTGGTGAGCCTCTTTTGCAAATATAATTTGAAATTATCTATATCATAAACACCGTCAACAATGTTATTATATGTGTCAAATAGATCAACTTGTGCAAGGGAGAACAAAACTCGGTTTGACTTGTTGAAGGAAGCTATAACAAACACCAATTTTCACCAGTCTTAGTGAAACCATTTTCTATCTAAGGCTATTGAAGTGAGTGGTATCAGTAAATTCCTTGCGTGTGAGTGTATTATTGATGAAGAGAGAAGATACATACAAAATATAATATTGGAAAAAGCTAATATACAAAGATGGGAGGAAAATTATAATATGAGTGAATCCATCCATCAAACACAAATTACAAGGATAAAGTTGTGTGTTAAGGAAATACTCAATTAAAAATGATAGATTTTCATAGTCAGACATTATATTATATATTGCATAATGCTGTGTAAAATTTCAAATTTGTATGTTCCAAGACTCCTTTAAAACCTCTCTTCAAAGAAAGCAATCTATTATTTATTTGCATATCTAAATAACAACAAATGAGAACAACAAGATCTGATTAGATAGGAGAACAAGACCAATAACAGGGGACTTTATCTTACTTTCCACAACACAATTTCCCAAAGAAAAGGAAAAACCCTAGAAATGAAAGAAAACTTGCAAAAGTTTAACAATGATTGAAGTCGCGACAATACAATAGCCTAATCCCTTAGACAACACATCCAACAAGTAGTCTTTTTGCAAAAAATTATGGTTACTTATAGCACTCGCCACACAATTCAAATTTATTCCCATGCCTATCATGTCAGTTGACAAAAATAGAGAAATCAGATAAAACTTCATTTCTACACCAAGAGACGATACTACATATAGGATGCTATAATGTTCTTTTGTTTGAGTAAAACATGGAAGAAATAAAAGAGTCGTAAGAGATGACTCTAACAAAGAGAGACAAAAATATCCCAAAATAAATTAACACAGAAATCCTTAGCGAGTTCCTATGATCCCCTTAACTGGGACAATTCCGATACCAAATTCATTGAAGACATTATAAAAAAGAAAGAAAATCTCTGGGTTGCAATTGTATAATTGAAAAATTCCAGCTACTTGCAAGATAGCAAATCTTTAAATACACAACTTGAAGAGAAGTTGAAAAACATTATACAGTTCAAAGTTTAATTCACAATCTAGCATTTCAAATTCAATAGAAAACATATGTCCAATTGCAGGAGGTATTTTAACAACTCTTTCACATGCACTCACAAAATTCATATAATCATAGATATTTTTAGAGGAGTTTTCATTTAAAAAGAAAAACTAATTGTTGCTTTGAAGATGACTACCTCTAAGTCCAGCTTTGAAATTTGTCTTTTCTTTCTCATCTATGATTCCTCTATTTTATTAAAAAATTTCCTGATAGTTCTTGTTCTTAACTTATTTCTTTTTTCAATCAAGAAAGGTTGAGCATGCGGAAGATAAGGGAGTAAGGCTCACTCTCTCTTATTCTCTTCCATTTTCCTTTCTCCTCCATATGTTAGTTTTTTTTAAGAAATTCCTTAATTCTCAAGCAAGGAATCCTCCTCCACTCCTCCCTTTAAGTAAAGCGTTAAGAATTTGTTTTGACTGACAAAAATATTTCTAGCCAGTTATTTTTTTGGTATAAGATAATTTATCAAAAAATTGTAATGTTTCCAGTTAGCTGACACTTTTTTCTCAGATGACATTTTTTCATCAATAGACTATGCCCATAAAAACACCTATCAGGTTAATAAGATATATTCATAAATAAGATAGCTGACCTGAATATTAGATTAAAAAAACATTGATTTATAATTTGGTACGTGGATCCCCTTCTCATTAATTAGAGATACCAAATGTACATGTATGAGAACTCTCGATTCATCCAGTGGTCTTGAGAAGCATCTGCAATTTCCCTTAGAGCCTATTTGACTATGCCATTACACAGATGGAAGATTTTAAAAGAAATGACCTAGAAAACTCTTTTAATCCAAAGCAATGGCGACTCAGAAATAGAAGGTAGGGGTGAAAAATATTTGAACCAAAGCTTCTAAAACTAAAAACCCTTAAATTTAGGGTTTTTAATACTCAAATATTTTTTTGCTAATAGGTAACTAGACCTCATTCATTTACAGTACAGAAGAGTCATTAAAATCCCCAAATCTAAATCCTCTTCTAGTAAATTTTGGTGCCAAACAAGGGCATCATAAAAATAATAAATGTGGATTTGTATTTTTGTTGATACATATCCTAGAAAGACAACTTTTTTCATTGCCTCTTCATATATAATTTACATATATATATCAAGATCTCCATCTCTTTCCTTGACAGTTCTTCTCTTTCATGGCAGAAAAAGCAATTTTAGGGGTTTTCAACTCCCCTGGGCTTAGGAATGGGGCAAGAAGATCTGGCAAAAAAGGAAAATGGTGAATACTCATCCTCTGCATAGCCTATGCCATTGTCAAAATTAAGTGCATGATTGATAGTATCATACTGAAGCCACCCAGATTTGGTTTGATTATTGATGTAATTGTTCAAACTGTTAGTTTTCTTCAGTTTTCCCAATAAATTTCTCCCTTTCTGAGCACAAGTAGAAGCTGTCTCTTTTACACACAAGTGAGACCATTCTCTTCCCTGTCGCTCGGATCTCCTCAATGTATCACTGGGAAATCATTGGTAGCATCACAATGAAAGAATAGAAGCATAATGGTGAAATTTATGTTAGTTGAGGGGATCCCTAGGCATCAGGGGGTATCCCCAGAAAGATAAAAAATGGTGCCGCTAGAAGTTTCCAGAATGAAGATAGTTTTATTTTTTTTATTTTTGAATTGAAAAAAAATTAAACCCTAGCAAAATTGGTTCTAACCAATCATAAAATAGAAATTAATGTGTAGAAATATATTTTAAAAATAAAAAAATTTAAAACTTTATAATGTTAGATTATTTTTACTATAAAAATTAATATATAAGAACTAATAAAAATATTAGTTCCCTACCTTATATAGGGAGGGACTAATAATGAAAACATTAGATCTGAAAGATGAGATGGCTCTACAACTAGAGTAACCCACACACTTCCCTATTCTTCCCACGTGCTTCTAGTGGGGGTGCCATTAATAGCCTCCACCTCTCCCAAGTACAATGACGTTGTAAAACCAAGCCTGTTCAATGCCCTATTAAATATGGGGACAAAGGGTTTTTAGGGAGTGTTATCGTTGATCCCAAACTAGTTGTTCACAATGGATAAAACACAGAGACTGTCCACAAAGGAGAAGTATCATGGGTTGTCCATGGATGAGAAATCATAGAGGTTGTGGAAGCTTGCACCCTAGGCAGAGCAGAAAATGGAGAACAAGGAGCGAAACTCAAACCAAAGTCTTCAAGCAAGCAGTAAAAAATGAAAGGATTCTGCCAGAAGGTGCCCTTTTCCTCTCGTCTATTGTCCAAGGCTCGAAAGCAATTTTAGGAGATGGAGGTAAGGTTTTGTCAATGCCCAGACTCATTATTAAGCCTAATCTGCAAATGAACATCGCAATAGATCAGAAGAAGAATAGGCTTAGAGATAGTGCAATTTTATTTGTTGTTGTTAATGTTTCTAAGGTCCCTTCTTTAAATTAAATTAATGAGTGGTTTCAAAAAAAATGGATTCAAAAAATAGGGTTTCACTTCTCGTATTGCAGAATGTTACAAAAGGGTTTATTTTTAATGTTTTTCATTGATCCAAAATCACAAAAAGCCATTGTTGGCAGACAATTCTGGAGAGTTAGTCTGTATGAGTTTAGAGTCATCCCATGGTCACTCAAAGCCTCACATAGAGAAAGTATTGGCACTCTCAAGCCCTAGATGGGTGGTTATTGGTAATCTTCCTCTATTTTTGTTAAACCTAATTCCATAGGCTCTCGAACCAATGGGTAAGGTTTTGAGAGTGGATCAATCCAATGTTTTAATTCCTTATAGTGATGTTAGGGTTCTCATATCCCTCAAACTAGGTATAGACTTCCTTGAATCTTTGTATTTTTACCTTGGTGGCTTCCCCATTGTTTTCTCTATTAATCTTCTTGGAGTTTTAAATAATTTCTATCTCTACAGGAAGCAAGGTCATAAAAAATAAGATTGCCCAATTTTTAAAAATCATAATCCCCATCCAATTGGTAACCCCCCAACTGCTGCTAATCCTCCTTCTCCAACACTTTCTAGTGGTAATGATATTCCTCTTGCTTTCTCCCAACCTCAAACCCCACCGATCACTTCCCCTTCACCTATGCATAGTCCCCCTCAGAAACAAAACACCACATCTATAGCTTGGATGAAAGATTCAACTAAGATATATGCCACCCTTGATAAACTCAAAGGTTAATTTGATAAACAACTAGCTCCCCCTACCCAAAATGTTGTGGTCCCTAGAGGATTGCTGAAGCTCCCTAGTGCCAGTGCCAGTGATCTAGACTTTGGATTGGGTCCCAATTCCATTTCCCCCCACCCAAAGCATAGAATTCAAAATTCTTAGCAAATTTCTTTATAAAGGATTCAAACTAAGGATGTTAAATTGTGATCTATCCCTAGACCCAAGTGGAAGGTATACTCTATTCTCCCTCAGGGTCAAGATGCTCTTGCTGACCAACATGCAACCCTTGGTGTATCAATAGACAAGATTGGTAGCCCTGGGGATTTTTCTCCCACTTCAAACTTCCCCACTACAGTAGGATCTTCTGATCATGTCACCGCACTAGAGGATGATAGATTGAACTCTAATCAATCCCTAAATGATAAGCTTAATGAATTATTACTTGTAATCCCTGCACCTCCTCCCCTCCCACCACCACCAGATCAGTGGATATATGAGCCTAGGAGGGAGATAAACATAGTGGTTTCCACCTTGTCTAAAGATAGGGTTGTGTTGAAGGTTGAGCAGAAGAAGGACCTTGATCTTGAGGAAGGAGAGATCAACAGATAACAAGATGCATCCTGCAGAGCAGAAGTTGATACATTCATATTTACCTCAGAATCTGGAAAGAATAATAATAAGGATAGTAAGTCTATTAGAAGAACCTCATTAGATGTAGTTGATGGGGTTAACATTAAAAAGAAGAGAGGAAGACCCAAGGAGTGAGATTCCTTAGTGTTTCAAGAATTTTGGAACACCCATGGATACTGACAAGTAACTTGATTACTCATGTTGTTCAATTGTGCATCCTAGAATGTTAGAGGTTTGGAATCCTTTGATAGAAAATATGTAGTCAAGATAAGGAGATTGATATTCTTATGCTTCAAGAAGTCAAGGCAGTAGGATTTACCCTAGACATTTCTTTGAAATGCATTTGGAAAGATGAAACTACTTATTCTTCTAAACACCATAAGGGTAAAGGAGGGACCTCTATCTTAATAGGTCCAAAGTAAAGAAATTAAATCCAAGAATGGGGTTTATCTCCTTGCAAAAGAGTAGGTTGGGTTTCATTTAATGTTGAGGAAGTAGTCTTTGGAGTGTGCTAAATTTATGCTTTCAATGACCATCATAGTAGTATCAACCTGTGGAAGTGGTTCTCAAATATGAATAGCATTCCTTGGATTCTTGCAAGTGATTTCAACATGGTTGAGAGGACTCAAGACAAAGAGGGAGATCTGAGATTTGAATGGAAAGGAAATGATGTTGTCTTTTGGAACAAAATGATCTCTAAGTTGAATCTCTTTGACCACGTAGTAGAGAAAAGAAGGGATTCAAAATGGATATGGTTTACTTTGTCCAATTTTCAAAGGGGAGAGAAAATGATCTATTCTGGAGTGGATAGATTCTATATGAATAAATAATTCTTCAGCTACCCCCCCCCCCCCCCACCAGGAGATAATTGTGTCAAAGTTATCCCCTTCACTCTATTAGATCACCACCCTATTATCTCTTGCATTCACTCGATCTCATATCAAGGGGACACTCCTCATAAGAAATCTAGATTTGCACTAAACTCATATCTCCTAAAGGATTAATATGTTCATGCAGCCATTAAAATCATTGTCTGGTTTAATGAAGAGGTTTCTCAACATGAGTCTGAGATAGACAATTGGAACCAAACCATAGACTCATGGAAAAATATGCTTAAGAGTATAGGTAAGAACAAGTCCAAAGATGCAAGAGGGAAATATTACAAATTGGTTGAGGATCTTCAGGAAGGAGAGATTTAGATTCAAAACATCCTCATAGACCCAAGATTGTTGGATAAGCTAATGCATTGCAAAAGACTCCCTCATAAATCTACAATTAGTTAAGACCCGAAGGTGCTAAACTTAGAGCCAGAATGAACTAGATCAACTTAGGAGACAAAGGTTCTAATTCTTCTTCCACACTTTGAAGAAGGAAGCTAGGGATAAGATAACCTATATCAAGGAGAAAGGGATAACTATCACATCTCAAGAAGGCATTGTGGACACCTTCTCAAAGTTTTATAGAAACTTATTCACCACGTCTGAAGATAATGATTCCATGGATACGGCTAGGTAGAGGATCAGAGGATTCATCCCTAAGAAAGTAACTGAAGAAGATGTAACTAAAATAGGGAGGGAGCTCTCAGTGAATGAATTAAGTACTCCATATTGAGTATGGCCAATGATAAGGCCCCTAGACTAGATGGACTTATAGTTAAATTCTTTAAAACCAATATTGACTAGGTGTGCATTAGCTTACACAAGGTTTACAAGGAAGCCATTACCTATGGTACCCTAGGCTCTGCAATCAATGTTGGCCTAATTAAGTTGATTCCCAAAGAAGGGGAGAAGCTTCTAGTAAATAATTAGAGACCTATCACCCTTCTTAATATTAGATACAAGATCCTTGAAAAATCTCTATTCCCAAGGATTGTTAATGTGCTTTCTAAAGTGGTTAACAATACGCAAACAGGGTTTGTCAAAGGAAGATATATCTTAGAAAATATGGTTACCTGTTGGGAAGCTATGGAATGGGCCAAAAATTTAGGGCAATAGAGTGCTATGATGCTCATTGATTATGAGAAGGCTTATGATCGTATAGAATGGAAATTTATAATGGTAATGTTGGAAAGTCTAGGTTTCCCTCCCTTCTTTGAAAGATGGTCTCAAATTTACTCCATGGAGCTATGGAGATAGTTGAAGTAAATGGAATAAAATAAAAATTATTTGAACTTACTAGGTCCATCAAATAGGGGTTTCCCCCTTGCCCCCCATCCCTCTTTGTTATTTTTGAAGACTCCCTCCAATACCTACTTAGGGATGATACCATGTCCCCTAAAGTGAAAGGTATTTCTCTTCCCAATGATCATGAGGTCTCCAACATCTAGTTTGATGATAATACAACCATCCTTATGAACCTTGATGAAGCTAATATGGATTACCTTGTCACCCAAGCTGGACCTATTTTGGTTGGCCCTCTGGCAGCAAGATCTCTATATCCAAGTCTATTATGTTAGGATGGTATCAGAACCCCCCCAAGATGGTGGAGAAAATTTGATTTAGAATGGGGAGGCCCCAATAATATTGTTAGATACCTGGGAATTCCATTTTTTGTGGATCCTAATATTAATGAAATGTAGTGTTGGGTTAAGGATAGAATTCTCAATAATTGAACAAGTGGGACAACAAACTCCTCTCCTTCCCGAGGAGATTACAAGTATGTTAGAAAATCCTCTCTTCCTACCCCATTTACTTCTCCTCAGCCTAGATTTTTAACCGGAACCATTTTAGCCTTTTTAAAAAAGTTTTTTCAGAGACTTTTTATGGGTTGATGGTAGAGAGAACAAGAAGTTGCATGTAGTTTTCTTGGGAGTGGTGCACTAGAGAGAAGGCATGGGGTGGTCTAGGGCTGAAGGACCTTTGAACACAAGGTAAAGAACTGACAGCTAAATGGATTTCTAAAGCCTCCATAAGTAAGGAGCCTTAGAAAATCTTGATAAGGAACAACTTAGCTAGAGCCAT